>VMOF01000320.1:56662310-56779106 GCA_011764245.1 Trialeurodes vaporariorum | reverse complement strand
AACAAAACCAGTTAGATTTCAATCAATTATTCTGTCATTTGATCCTTGCAATTAGAATCCTAAAAAAGCGAGGCATCTTCAAAAACACCACAGTCCGGTGTTTTTGAAGTTGCCTCGCTGTTTTAGGTGTCTACTTGCAAGGATCAAATGACAGAAAAATTGATCCAAATCTAACTGGTTTTGTAGGATACCGAATGCACTTTTAGAATACATGTATGGACTTGCACTTATTTTCATTTGTTTTTACTCAAAGGGCAAAAACGTGTGAAAATGACCAATAGCAGAGCTTTGGACTAGAGTAGGTATAGGTCAAATACATACAAAAATGGTTTTTTTCAAAAAAAAAAAAAAAAAAAAAATTGGCCCAAGGAATAATTTAAAAATTTAAATTTTACAGGAATGTGTACCTTGCATACATCAGAACGGCCTCCCATCATCAGAAATAGGATCTACCTAAGACGTTTGCATTTGGGTGCCCTTAAAACCCACCTTGGGTCCATTTATTTTATCTAAACCGAAACCTTTACGGACTAAATGTTTAGCTCAGACTTACGTCACAGACCTACCTGACTTATTTGTCAAATGATCTGGGCCCAACCCACCCAACTCCGCAACTTAGTCAGATAAAGAGCAGAATGAGGATCAGAATAAGGCAAAGGAGATGAACAGAGAAAGAGAACTGAGTACAGGATTTTATAACTCATTTATTGTAAAAAGTAAAAAAGTCAACATTTAATCACGCATCTTTGCCTTTTGTCTCGCTAATTTTTTTTTGGATAATTTTTTGGGCTTATCTTCCTGCAAAGCTTTGCCTTCTTGACCTGGCTGAGGTACAAACTCCGGTTGTTCACTTAAAACAACTTCAATGTGACAAGGATGGCTCATGTAGGCTGAAAAAATAAAAAAAATTAACAGTTAAGTAATAAAGCGTTGCATACCAAATTCGACACCAGAAAGAGATACAGTAAACTCTCCATTTACCGGAAAATTTTTCCGGTCCCGGCAAAAGTCACATAAGAACAACGTTAAATTTCATTCGATTTACCGGATTTTTTTTCTCGGTCCTAAGAAGTAATTTCTCTTCAATTTACCGGACTTTGCTCAGAAATTGCAGTGTTTTCCCGTGACACGACGCCTTGATCACAAAGAATCACCACGAGTGACTCTCCAAACCAGTGTTGCTGCTTCCTTTTTCAGTTTTTGGAGCCACTTGACTGGCACGTTTGCTTTATAGGGGCAATCTACGATTTTTTAGGAGCCGAAGTGATTTTTTTGCAAATACTAATCATGGCGCATGATGTTTCATTGAAAAGGAAACTTGCGTAATGTAATGTTAGCAAATAAACCCCGATAACTAAAGAAGATGTTATAGAATAACAGTAATAAATATTCTCTTATTTCTCCACGTGCTTTTGGCGTTTATAAAGGAAAACATCAACTTCATATTTTTTCGCGTCAATTTTTTGGATCTTTTTTATTCTACGGCATTTTTCAGCGGATTGTGCACTTGTGCAGTTCAACTCTAATTTTATAGCTGTCTATTTACATGAACTCGAGCCACCGCCCCCTCCCATAAGGGGGGATTTCACCTCGGTAAAAGACACCATTTTTACGAGCTACCTCGCCAGATTTGCCAAATAGTCGATAACGCGGCAACTTTCGGGAAATTCGCCAATTCCCGCAGAATTTCGCTGGAAGTCGCAGATTTCGCGAAAATTAAAATTGAACACTGGTCACGACTGATACTCCTGTGAGGATCATCAGATTGCGATATGACCGTTTTAAAAATTTCTCGGCATTTCGCAGCTGCGAAATTTTCCAAGCTCTACTGGCATGAGAATGCGGGAGAGCATTCAATTAGGCGCCACGTTTGACCGAAGCAACTGTTTTTTGGGCGTCAACGCCGAATTTTTAGGCGCAATTCGCGAGTGGCCCCTGGGGAAGCAGCAACACTCCTCCAAACTCATCAGTCGCGGTGTTTTAAAAAACGCATTAAGCGGCAGGGAAGCTTCGCTGCCTTCCCGCGTTGACAGCAGCGCAGCGTTGCCGCCCGTAGTGCTATGGCACTAGCATGTAGGTTATGACTTTGGCACTTCAAGAACTTGCCAACATTGGCAACGCTGGCTGACAGCGAGATCAGCTGAACCTCTTTGGAAAAAGTCAGCTGATCTTTTGCAAAGAGATTTTTAGCTAAGAGAAATGAAAACACTCACGAAATGAACGCTTTTTTGTGCTTTTGTAAATAAAACCCTTAGGTTCATTTCATTCATGTGTTTACGTGTCGAAAACAGTGAAAATTTGCGAGGGGGGGGGGGGAAAAAAAAAACTACCGTAAAATTCCGCAATTTCGCCGCGAAAAATGCGAGTTTTTGGTTTACCGGATTTCAGGATTTACCGGATTTTTCGGCCGCTCCCCTGAATTCCGGTAAATCGAGAGTTTACTGTACCATTATTGAACGAGTTACAGGAGAGTGAGAGAGATAGTTGAAACCATTAATCGTTGACTTCTGTATCTTTGAACAGTCTCGGACAGAAAGAATGTCAGACGTCTCCTTAAAGTAGGCCACCCGCAACATTTATCTCAAAAAATTTAAGCAATGCAGGTGGCCTACCTCGAGGAGTCGTCTGGCATTCTTTTTGTCTTCGACTGTACATATTTGTAAGTAGGTACTTTGTTTTAGTCTGAAGTTGGGAACTATATTCTCAGTTCTTCTTATTCTCATGAATATAGATTGTCCTATTCAAGCAACTCTCATTCTCCTCTGAGCTACTCGGCTCCATGCGCATTAAGTTGATTACTTCCTTTCGCCATCCCTCCCATCTACTCACTTGTTGACCACACCCTCTGTTTTCCCTCATAGTCCATACTTCACCTAGACTCCTCCTTCAACAAGTGAGTAGAAGGGACGTAAGGGCGAAAGAAGGTAGTTGTATTAATGCAAAGTAGACGGAGAACACTGAACAGGTATGGCCAATGGGCGGAGCCTGACAGTGAGAATCGGTTGTGAGTGCCTGCCGCTTATGATGTAAGCGTCACATGAACAGTGTCGTTCTTTGCCCAAGTGTCACCTAACCGATAGCATTCTTCACAGCGTGCAGTTAAAACTGACCGCCGAAAATCGTTATGCAACTGTTTGAAACAACAATTGTTGAGTCTCCAAAATTAAAATCGGCCACCACGCGATCAACTAGTGCGTGGTCTCTGTTGTCTCTGGGTTTGAAGCTCATGTTTTCAAGAAAGCCGTAGAATTGTCGAATCCAATCTTTTCTGGTACAAGCTATACAAGTAACCATGATTACTGAAGTGATTGGTGTGTTCTGTTCCGTTTTGATGGAGCACTGGAAACAATCTAGCTCAGCGGTTCCCAAACTATAGTCCGCGGACCCCCGGGGGTCCGCGAGTCGTAAGTGCGAAAAAAAAGTAGATCCGATCGGCTCGAAAAATTCGGAAGAGGAATTAGGCAACGGGGAAAATCAAAATAAATGAACGTAACCCGTAGCAACACCAACGACTCCTAGGCCTTCTTCACCTCCATATCCAAACAATTTAAAATTTCCTAGCAGATTCGACATTTTTGTCGAAAATTCTTCAAATTTAAAATCTTTTGTTTGAGTTTTCTTATGTTTTTTCCTCATTTACAGGTTGACGTTTATCGTAAAAATGTTGAACTGGCTCAATAGAAAGACCTAAAACGGAAATGGAGCAAAAGTGAACCAGATGCTCTTTTTAGCAGTTTATGCATCATTTCATGTCACAGTATGTAAAAAAAAAAAAAAAAAGTAATCATTTTTAGGGGGTCCGCGAGCCGCCCGACCGGGTATCAAGGGGTCCGCCAGCTGATAAATTTGGGAACCACTGATCTAGCAGACCAAATAATAATAATTAGCCCAACGAAGACAAACAAAAAAGTTTCTCAAAAAGGCACTGAATACTTACGATTGATACGACCGTGAGCTCTGTAGGTTCTTCTTCTTAGGCACGGTGCTCTGTTAACTTGAATATGGTCGATTCTAAGTCTGTCAATATCTAATCCTTTAAGATCTGCGTTAGCTTCCGCATTTCTCAAAAGCTGTAAAATGTGTTCGGCTGACTTCTGTGGCCAACGACCTTGCACGCATTTCCATGCTTTTGCCTAGAAAATATTACCAAGAGGTTGAGATCAGACGAAATGTCCATTGTAATGGTTAGGGGCAAGACAAAAATAAAATACACTTAATACAAAACTTAATACACTTAATACAAAGCTTACAGTTGGTATATTGTATGGAGAGGCCTTGAAATACGCCATTACAGCTTAAAAGCTTGAGCTTCAAAATATGAAGATACAGCTTCGTAACAGAGGGATCGTTCTATCCATAATCATCCTGTTTTTTCACGAGCATCATATCTCGTCTTGCGTGTCACTTTCTGATGAAGTCGGCCCTCATCTCAAGATGCCGAAGTTTGAATTTCTTGGTAAGTATCTCACGGTGCAATGCAGACACAGTGTTGCCAGATTGTTTATTTATTTATTTAATTTAATTAATACAGGAGCCACCCTTAAGGGAGCTATGGTACAGGTCAAAGAGATAATAAACTATGATACGGGGAATAAGTAGATGTACAAGGAATAAAGGATGGACAAGACTAGACTAAACTACATAGTGCTCTCAAAAAATTCAGGGAGACAATAAAAGGCTTTAGCCAAGAGAAAATTTTTAAGATTTACGAAAAAGGAATTTAAATCAGCATTTTTAAACAATATTTTTATGGATGGTGGAAGAGAATTAAATACTTTTATGGATGAGAATTCGATGTTTTGATCTGTGACACATAGTCTATTTGTCCAGGTTTAAAGTAGATGTGCCTGAATGAATTGGCAAGACCTGAAGGCATTAGTAAATTAAATTCTATTGCAAATTTCAGGGTTCCCAGATGATAAAGATGGTAAAGTAAGTAATGCATTTTTATAAACAAATCTTTACAGGGATGGTTATAAGGCTTATTGAACATTATTCTGAGGATTTTTTTCTGCTCTATGAAATGAGCCTGAGCAGTGTTATTGAGATTGGGGTGAAAAAAGCTGTATGTTTTTACATTGATTTAAATGGGGGACAATACCAGAGCTGCCGATTTTGCGTGGATTTAATGACATTTTTAATTCACCGATGATTCCTTCGGTTGAGAAAAGATTACATAGTTCAATTCAGTGTATTACTGTAATGCACGAAAATACTCTGACCTGTAATATTTTCTCAATCGGTGGAAACGCCGTTAATTGATTAAAATATACCGGTTGAGAAAAGATAAAAGACGCTAGTATTTTCGTGCACTACAGTCATGCACTGAACTAAACTCTATAATCTTTTCTCAGCCGGTGGAATCATCGGTGAATTTCAAAATGCCATTAAATCTACGCAAATTGGCAGCTCTGGACAATACGGCTTTTTTACCTCGATCTGGCAACACTGTGCAGACATTTTGATGAAAACTCCCCTCAACTTGAGCCAACAGCAAGACATTAATAATATCAATAATAATAATATTAATAAATGATTTATTCGTATGTCAAGCAATTACAGCCGTATACAAGTCAACAAAGATCAAAAGCACAAAGTAAATACCTCAATATCCCATTCTCAACTTAGAAATACGGATATCTTGATCAGGCTTTGATAAGGCTGTTTATCCTCAGACTTGTTGAAAAATTCCCAGCAACTTTGTATGGGTGAAAGAATTTGCCTGATCACTGAAGGAAATGAGCCTGAATTTTTTGAAAGACTGAAGGAAACTGTGTTTTCATATCAACAAATTATTTATTTTAAAATATAACATTGTTTGGAAAGCTGAGAAAACAGTGAGTTTAATTATTTAGTTGGAACTTTTTCAGCCGCAATATTTTTTGTGTGTATTCAACGAAGTGATTTTAAATCTAAATTGGCACTTGTAATTTTCAGAGCTGATGCATCATCCAAAACACTTGTCAAATTGAATTATATTCATATAATTCAATTTAATGAGTTGGAGAGTTTGAATTCAAAACTAGGGTAACTTGGGGGTATTTGTAGTACAGAATAGGTAGAAGGACTTTAAATCACAGTTTATATTTGGCTGTAATTTTCATAAAGAAACCCAAAAAACCACTAATTTTGCACAGACACATCTAACTGAGTTATGTCCGTGGGTATAACTTGGATAATTTACATAAACTTTTTATTAAATAATGGATATCTAGAAACTCAATGCTATTTCAAAGAACATCAGGTGAACAAAATTTGAGTAGCTTTAATCAGTTGAGATAAAATAGCTTTCTGCATTAACCCTTTCCACTCGTGAGCATTTTTACCCGACCGCCCCACCAGCTCGTGGAGCTTCAACAACCTGATATGAAAACAAACCATATGATCTGTAAAAAACTCACATCACGGTGTACAGAGCGCGCTGGTGTAGTGCGTGATGTTCGTCCTAGTTCCCACAAAATCCGCTAGAGCTCATCATTGGTCAAGCGCGCCGAATATATCTGGCAATCAAGTCCTTAGAAGGTATCTTTTTTTTGTCGGATATATCCGACCTGTGAGTGGAACTCAACTTTTCCCTGGTCGAATATATCCGACATACGAGGGGAAAGGGTTAAAGCCCTCATAGAATGATGGTAATTTAAGGTATATGGCCGTAGCATGTCATTAATAAGGCATGAATCTTAGCAGGATACATTGAGTACAATGAAACTTTCAGGTTATGTTCAGCCCATTTTTTACCACATGTTTTAATTTTTTGAAATATTTTTCACTGGGATAAATTTGCTTTTATCTCAATTTGAAGTGCATGAGTGAATTTGAAGTCCGTTACAAAAATAACGGCTGCTTTTTTCATCACATTAGATGCAATCTAAAACTGTACAGGATCTAGCATTTCAGGTAACCCCTGAGCTGAGATCAGAGTAAGATTATGAAACTCGAAGCAAACTTCCTGGGGGCTAATTCTGCTTATTTCAGTAGAGAAATAAGTCTTACAAAGCGGAATCACTAGGCCCAAGATAGAGTCTTGTAACACATCGATCTCGTGTTATCTTGAAAGAGATAGACTGGAAGAATCAGCTGATAAGTAATAACAATCAAAGACAGAAAATCTCACCTGAGCACATCGACCAATACCGCCAGTAAAACGTCTGAAAGGTACACATTCCTTCTTTTCTTTGACATTTTTCAGGTAGCGGATCGCTCTGCGCAATAACATGTACTGGATGTTCTTAGCTGTTTCACGTGTGTTCTGAAAAGAAAAATAAACTGTGAGAAAGTTGGGAATAAAGTGAAGTCAAAGTTGAACTCACAGAAGCCAGAGATTTGAACGAACAAAAAAAGGCATTTAATGCAAATGGCGGACAAAAGTTGTCAACGAAAACAACTAATTTCAAGTTGTGATTTAGAGCTCACTTGTATTTTGAGTATCAGGTTCAGACAAGTAGCATTGCCGGCTATTGAAATGCATCCAAACGCATCAGTGAGTGATAGTGAAGGGCGCTGCAAATTTTCAAGAATATTCCTGATCCGGGACACTTCTAAGTTCACTTTCTAGATTATTATTTTCAACCGTTCACTGATTTTTCAAATTCTACGTCAAGTGGCAACTGTGGCAAGTGTAGCACCTATCGGACACTATACTATACAGTAGACTCTATCTGTCTGAAAAAATTTATTCCCTAAATTTGAGTAAGTTCTTGGGAGTAAACCAACATTATAGTCCGTTTCATTTACATAGAAGCTTGAGCTTGACTCTTTCCCCTACGAGTTTTACCCTCTCTCTCGTACCTACGATGACTCGAGACACATCCCTATTACTTTTCTCTATGTTAATCTCTAAAATATGTTAATCTCTAAAAGATTACTTTTCTCTTTTTTCCTGTAATTGTTCGTGGAACTAGAACAAACATGGAACAGTGAACATTGGAACAGTTTTATAACAGAAAAACATGGAAAATGTAATCTTTTCTCTATAATCATTAAGATCCCTTCTGTATGCCCGGCTGTATCACGGCCAAAGTCAACTTAACAAAATTCAGGCTTATGCCCAGGGCATCGGACCGCGGCAAAAATCGGTTCGGGTTCGGGTTCACGGGACTTTCCGGACCGCTCCAAACCGGTTCAGACATTTGTGAACCGGTTCGGAGAAAATTTAGTCGAGGTCGAACATTTGCGGCGGAAGTTGAGAGGGTCGAACAACTTGAACGTACTTAGTTTCATTGATTTTATACTTCAACCAGCCCTATTTGCTGCTGGGGCAAAGTTTCGCGACAGACACAGAGCTCAGAAGGCAGAAACAGAAAAAAACAGAGGGCTAAAAGAAGACAAAATGGGTCAGAATGTATTGGTTTAGACCCTTATAACTTCAAACGAATCAGTAGACCAATCAACGTCCAGTTGCTTCAGACTAGTTTAGATGCGTGACTCTGTGTAATCTTTCTATGCGAAAAGTTTGCGATTTTGAGATCCATGGAGTACTCACAGAGTAAATGCTCAAACTTGCCGTTGAACCGCTTCGAACCGGGTTCAGCCAGGCGGTTCGGGTTCTCCGCCTCAGTGAAAAAAAGGTTCGCGGTTCGAAACTTCGGCCCGATGCCCTGCTTATGCCATATCAGTATGTTTAAGTAATTTTTGGGCAGCAAAATTGCAATCTTTCCGGAAACCTCCGCACGCCCATACGAATAGTTGACACACATTTTTCTCTCTCTTAAGTTTCAGTGTATGACAATGCAGTAGCAACTTGTGAGCAATCAATCTGTTGTTTTCCTTTAATTAAAATTCATGGAAAAGTATCGATTTTTAAGTTGTTCAACCGAACCGCCTGAGAATAAATTTTTTTTACATGCATTCTTATGGAGGAAGGTTCGAACTAAGGGAAGTTCACAAGCAGCCACTGGGACAATAATGACAGTTAATGGATTTTGACCGGCGAGTTGAAAGATCAATAGAAAATAATAATGAATTAAAAAAAAAAAAAACTTAGAAAAGAGGAAACTGCACCTAAAAACCACTTAAATTTGCAGATCAGGAATATTCCCTATGCCCATTACAGGTTGGCTAACATAGAGTTCCCACTTGGTGCAAACTAAAAATTCAACGGAAAAATAATTTACTGTTGGCATCATGCATTCCATAAGGTATGTCCCAGTGACCGCAAGACACTGAGACAAAAAATGTCTTGAGAGTCAAACTCACCAATTCATAATAAAAAGTAATTATTAAATGTGAATTCGATGGAAAAAGTAGACTTTACTTATGCTCCTAAAAAACCAGTTCAGCATTGAGATCAAGTTAGCAAAAAGTCCCACAAAGCTTTAACATTAGAGTGGTGATGCCATATTTTAAGTCCTGTTCTAGAGTGAGGCACTCAAGGACAGTTTGTTGGCCTCTTATTTTTTTTACCTTGAATCAAAAATTATAATAAATCCAATTGGAACTGGTTTAGAATGAAGTGCAAGCACCTATTTCAAAGAGGTTACATGGACACAGAATTTTTGAACAGCTGACCAGGTAAGAAAATTTTGCTATCTGTAATCTGTCAAGATTTAAATACAAGAAAATTCTTACAAAGAGAAATAATATCAATTTCTACGGCTAAATGGCCACTCCGGAACACTTTCAACTTCATTTCTAACAAACTTCAAATGGATTCGTCACAACTTTTAGTTAGAGGTTAAAAGATAAGAGTCAAATAAACGGATCACTTGCAAAATTTCCATAAGAGACTTTTATTCTGGCTACCTACATGGTGTCATGCGTTGGTATCACAACCCAACAAATGGCATTCAGCGACTAAGACCCCATCAAAACTCTAGGATAAACAGTTAATTGGTTTCACGTTGAGACTCATTGCAAACCAAAAGTCTAGTTAAGCGAGAGGTTTCAACTCGGGTTGGCTTTCCGCCCTGATAAGCGCACCAACATCTGTGCTCTCAAATGAGGGTGAGAAGTTCTTCTTCTTCTCTTTTTAGTTTGCTAACAATTAGACAACAATGACAGCGATGCTCGGATAAAATTTTGCTTGTTTTGGTGATGTCGATGCTGCGTCAACCCACGTTCGGAACTCCGCGGTGCTTACCAGCAGATCTCATTGAGCTCTTTTCATGAGTGTAGGCGCATCTAAACCATAGTCTTTGGCAACTTTTCAGTTTTCATTTCTTCAAAACTAAACAAACTTGTCTACGACTTCAAAGTTTTAATTTAATAGTGTTCCTCAATGAAAAGCCAACGCACAGATTCATTTTAAAACAAGAGAAATAATGTTGAAAAATTCCAAAGATTATCGGTCTGGGTGCGCCTACACTTCAGAGACCACCTCTAACAAAGTTTGCAGAAACAGAAACCGAATTGTTCAGGCCCCATCTAAACTATAGTCCGTTTCATTTACATAGAATCTTGAGCTCGACTCTTTCCCCTACGAGTTTTACCCTCACTCTCGTACCTGTGATGACTTGAGACCTGCCTCATAGGTCGGGGATTCTGTCCGTCACAATGAACTATCCTTTGGATAGCTGACTGCCAATTTTGACGAACGGAATCCCTGACCGATGGGACAGGTCTCGAGTCATCACAGGTATGAGAGTGAGGGTAAAACTCGTAGGGGAAAGAGTCTAGCTCAAGCTTCTATTTAAATGAAACGGACTATAGTGAACTCAGGTTTAGAACTGGGTAATTTAGTGCATTTCAAATATAAGATGCGTTTTTTCCCCCCATCCACTGCACTGATACGGTGGGAATTCAGCTGAGACTGCTGAGCTCCATCTGTCAATTCGTGCGATTTCGGCTTGAAGAGGTTAAGGTACAACATATATAAACACAGATGTAAAGAAAGAAGACCTAGCCATCTATTCCCAGCGGTCTCCTGAGGCCGCTAGCAGCCCATGGAATCCAGCAGAGAGAAGAGAAACGGTTTGCTGGATCAATGGGCAGCAGATGAGGAAAAAAACCGGGTATATAGACACATTACTTATCAAACCCCAATCCTCACAATGTGCCTCCTCTGCACCTCTACCCCAGCCTGCAATTTGTTCCAAGCATCTTGGGCCTTCAAGTTCTTTGTTTGCACTGAATCAGTGACGTCTCGTCATATCCTGCCTAGTCTGGGTTAGAGGGTTATAGCTGCCACTGGGAAAGTGCATCTACATAACCTGTCAGTACAAAGTTACGTAGAACAAGCTTGAGGTGACTTGTCGACATGATAATACCAACTGTTAAAAAATGTTTACGTAGGAAATAAATAAATCAGAAGACTCAAACTTACTTTGAAGTGAACCCTGAGGTTGTAACCTCGAGATTTGCATGATCTGGCTACGTTAGCAGGTTCGTAGGAATACCGCCCCATTGTCACGCTGTGAACAAGCCAAATAAATTAGAGATTAGTACAGAGTGAACGTAAACAGCGTAACTCATCAAAGACACAGGTAAAATGACCAATGGAGCATGGAGGATCTAATGATTCTGCCACATGCTGGTGAAGACATGACTCCACCAACCAAATCAAGGGCTGAGAAGATGACCATGGAATCAGTCAGACACAAATAGGCTTAAAAGCGTGCAAATACATCTAATCGGCAGTGAAAAGAGGCGAGGCATGAGAGAATTACGGGATATTGAGATTTGAGAAAAAGCATTGGCAGTTGAGATGCTTGATGCTTGACCTCAACATGCTTTGAAGAGAATCGATTAAAAGCAAAGGGAAATGCGGTGAAAAATTCATAAGTGCCTTGTTCAAAATCGGTAGGAAATAAAACGGTTGGATTATGATCGAAAAAGGTTGTAAATAAATGGTAAAAAGAAATAAATAATTAGAAAGAATACCCACGTGGAAATAAGAGCCTAACGTTGACGGTGTAAAAGAAACTTCAATTCCATCAATTCAATTGCCGGTTCCAAATTCAGTTTTGTTCCTTCCAACGAAATGAAAATTTCCACAATTCCGCGTCCGTTCCGCTAATTCGGCAAACAGTCGCACCGGTTACAGCCAGAAACTCACCAATCAACAGCTAATGTTGCCATCATAAAAAAGAAAAGTTTTTTTTCAACGATACTAGGGACTCTAAACGATACTGTCTAAGCAGAAAACTCTTTCTTAAACTTTGAGATCATTCGCTTCGAATCATGGAATCAGAGGATAAAATAAAAGTTAAGCTTTTTGTTTGAATTTGGTTTAAATCAAAGAGTAAACAAGAGTCGCAATTGAATGGAAGGCCTGCGTGGTCAACGTAGATAAGGAATCCGAACGCGGGCTGGCCTGGGCTGGCCTCTGATTGGCTGCAACGGGTGGAGCAAAAATGACTCGGGTATAGGGAAAATAACACGGGATTTTCGTTCCGGGGCGTTTATCTCGAACAAACCTAAGCAAAATCGTATCTAAACAATTTATACGAGTCGATTTAGCAGATTTTTCCGAACAATTTGATAGGTCATAAGTGCCACTTTATAGCAAATTCGAAAAGACTGTTTCAGTTTAAAAGTACGCACAATAGTGTGATTACATGCTTGGCGTGTATTCGAGCAGTGTTTGAGTAACTCACTATTGTGCGTACTTTTAAACTGAAACAGTCTTTTCGAATTTGCTATAAAGTGGCACTTATGACCTATCAAATTGTTCGGAAAAATCTGCTAAATCGACTCGTATAAATTGTTTAGATACGATTTTGCTTAGGTTTCGAGATAAACGCCCCGGAACGAAAATCCCGTGTTATTTTCCCTATACCCCGAGTCATTTTTGCTCCACCCGTTGCAGCCAATCAGAGGCCAGCCAGGCCAGCCCGCGTTCGGATCCCTTATCTACGTTGACCACGCAGGCCTTCCATTCAATTGCGACTCTTGTTTACTCTAGAGTATATAGGGACTCTAGTTTACTCTTTGGTTTAAATCATAGTTTGAATAGTTAAAAGTTGGTAGCATTGTATAAAAAAACAATAATAACATAACCTAAATTACACGTTATCAAAATATCAAATGTTTTGTGGATTCCTCCGCAAGTGAGATGTCATCGTAAAAATTCACAAAAACTTTCTCTTTTCATGGAGCGCGCTTAATTTTTGTGTCACTCTAATTATGAATCGTGAAAAAATCAACTAATTTCTCAGTTAGTCATAAAATGGGTTCTTAATCTGTCGTTTTATCTCCAGTTTCGATGACATACTTCTGTTTGTGGCGTAAACTTACTGTGTCTGGGTGGCAACATTCACATATTCAAAATGTAAGACAAGACAGTTTCACCCATTTCCTTTCTGATATGACTGTTGCTGCATTATTTTTCATGCCCTATGTTTTTCTGTATTGGCTGTGAGATTTTTTAACCACAGCGAAAGACTGTGGAAACATCAATGTCCATACCTTAAACGTAATATGATTCTGATGTAACTTGCCTGTAGAACTTCTTTCGGAGAAGATAAACCAGGTCTGATTTAAATTTTGTTTTCCTCTCTATGAATTCCAAAGGTATTGTTGTCATTCCTGTCGGTCTGAAGGTTATTTAACCTATATCTGTAAGTAGTCTAGCTTTTCAGCCCTTGAGACGGAAGCATCGAAGTTGTGAGAAATTGAGAAGTTTTTTGAATAACCAGATATTCACGTGTATGTGGCTCTGCTTGAGAATAGAAAATCTGAATTCTCGTGCTCTAAACCATCCCCATACATTTATAGGTTGTTTAGGTTTATTCATTAATTGGCTAGTTTGAGCCTTTTATATCGATCCCAACTCATCATTTGTTCATTTTGACCATTTAGCTGTCCATGTGAATCGTTGCACTCAATGCCTGGATCTACACATGAATCTTCATCTCGCTTGTACGCACGCTGAATATCTGTTGTAATGTGCGAAAACTGATCACCTCTCATCTGTCCTGATTGCATACTCACACTAAAGCACTGCAACTATTCACACATATGACAACTGCTTATCATCGATCACTGAGATTACGACCTTCAGTTCCCTGTAATGTTGACTTTTAGTGAGCGAAAAAACTTTGTAAAACTCGTGCTCTTGAAAAACCAAGGAAAATTTTTTACCAAATGAGCTCAATCAATGGAAAGAGAGTTGATCTTTTAAGTGAGTCTAAGCTCATTTCTCCAGCTTGTTTAGATTTGAGGTTACAGCACCAGTCTCGGTCCTTTTGGGACACCCCTTTTACTTTTGATCAATTGAATGTGTTTGTGTCTCCAATCCAGGATCTAAATCAATATTTTCTTGTTTTCAGGAAATATAATATGAAGGTGGTCTGAAATTCATGATCCAAAATGCAAAGCAATTCTGTAATGACGCTGTCGAACAGCATCATTGGTGTGAGCATTCTTGCCATGCCATTTTGCTTTCAACAGGTATCGTATTAAGTTTTACCTTAGTATCTATTCAGTGAAATTTTTAAAAGATAAATCAGACCTATATAGAGGTGCAGAATATGCTTAGTGACTTGTAAAAAATTCTCTTTAATTGTTGCAATTTTCAAAATTCATTATCTTTGGTTTTTACTTGTTTCATCTGCATCACGGATGGATGGTTTGATTTTTGTCGCAAGATTGTGCGCTGCAAGTTGACATTGTAACATTTCACGCAGTTATTCATGAAATTTTGCCTATACTCCTCAAATATCCTCCATTTCTGCCAAATAAGTTTCATTTTGCAATGTAAAATTTATGAAAAAAATTATTTTGATGGAATACTGGATATAGTAATAAGTGAAAGCTCTTTGTGTGGAGCCTCAGTCCTCCCTCAAAAAAAAATTCCTCTAAGGAAACTGCGGTCAGAGAATGGGAGGTTTCACAGTGCCCAAGAAAAATTGCACTTGGCTAGATATTCCACTTAGAGGAGGCCGTTCCACACTATCAAGTTTCACTGTATACCATTTTAGAATGTTCTCAAGGTAGATATCCTTGGTAGTACAGTACTCGTAATGGCAGCAGTCAATTTTACAACTTAAAGACCTAGTTATCATTAAAGTTACTATCACTTTAGTTACTATCCAAAGTAATATCTCTTACTACCCCTTTTTATTTATTTAGGTATCAATTTTTTTTTCCCACTTCTCTCTTTTTCAAATTTAAAACCTTCTTCTTAAAATACAAAGTGTTGACATACTGTTTTCTTCTTTTATAAAATAGTGAGCAGCATTTTTTAAAGATAGTTGCCTAATTTCCCTTTCTTTACTTTATTTTAATTTAAAATCTTTTAGAAAAATTTAATTTTTTTTATTTTTTAAACTTTTCTAAAACCTTCCCCCCCCCTTTCTTTCTTTCTTTCTTTCTTTTCTTTCTTTTTTTCTTTCTTTTTCTTTTCTTTCTTTTCTTTCTTTCTTTCTTTTTACTTTTTCTTTTTCTTTCCTTTCCTTTCTTTCTTTTTTTTCTTTCTTTTCTTTCTTTTTTTTTTTTTTTTTCTTTCTTTGTCTTTTCTTTTTATTTTTTTTTTTTATTTCCTTTTTTTTCCCATTTTTTTTCCTTTTCCCCATCTTCCTTTCTTTTTTTGTTTTCTTTTTTTCTTTGTTTTTTTTTTTCTTCTCCTTTCTTCTTTTTTTTCTTTCTTTCTTTCTTTCTTTCTTTCTTTCTTCTTTCTTTATATCTATATGTACCAAATTTATATCTCTCAGTTACCTTCCTCCTAAAACCAAGAGTAAAAGTAAAATTACAACTATATCTATCCTCTTTTAATTTTAATATTTAATATTTATTAATTTTTCTTTTTCTTTTTTGTTTTTACGATTTGTAATTAATTATTTTTATTTTAAATTATACCCTACCGCTGCCACACAAGATTCTTTAGGCAGGGTAGTTTTTGTTTTTCATTTTGTGAAATATTTTCTGAATAAAAAATTATCTATCTATCTAAGGTAGATGTCCCAACCGCCACCCTTAAGAAAAAATTTCCGTAAAATACCCGTAAAAATGTTAATTTTTTTCAAATCCAGGATCTGTTTGCACTAGGACCTCTCAAAAACATTCTAGTTTTATGAAAAAAATAAAAAGTTGGCTTAATCAATCAGGGAAAAACATTATTAATAAAACTCGAAAAAATGGCCCATGTCCCAATTACGGCCGTGCCAAAATTGGCTTTGTCCCAATTACCGCCATGTCAGTTGTCCCAATTACCGCCATGCGTATTTTTAATGGCTTTTCATTCAAATTATCGAGTTTATTGTCAGGAAATGATGAAATTATAATAATTTAAGATGCAGAAATTGAAGATAACAGATATTTAATAAGTAACTACTAGTTACAAAGCAAATTGATTAATTTTGAGTTAAGTATTTTCTAGAATTTGTAGATTTCAGTCATTTATCGATCTACAAGGTGTGTGGAAAGTCTCCCTGCTCCCCACTGTCTAACTTTTGAATGGCTGAAGATAAAAAAACGAAACTCGAGGGATGTTTATAACTTAATATCCAAAATTTCTGGGGGGCGCCCCCAAGGGGGGGGGTTTCGCCCCCTAACTCAAAATTTTCAAATAGCAACCCCTATCTTGTGATACCTCGTTTTAAAGGGCATAAAATTCTAAGACTTTTGGAGCAAACTGGAGGTCGATACCGTTTTTCGTCTTCGATATATCGATAGTCAAAGTTCGATTTCGACCGATTTTCAAAAAATCAGAACTCCCATTTGAAAAGTCGGAATTTAGCAAACTGGGAGTCAAAAATACGCTAAACAGCAAGTACTTTTCAGAAAAAAATACGGGTTTGACGTTAATCTAGTCAAAATTTGGTTTTAGAGCCCCCCAAAATTATTTAAAAAAATGACCCCTCAGGGGAGCTATCTCAAAAATTTGGAGCCACGACCCCTATCGAGTGATACATTGCTTGAAAGGACACACAAAACTGATTATTTTGGTGCAAACTGTAGGTCGATATTGTTTGTGGTTTTCGATACATCGAAATTTAACAATGGGTAAAAATCCAACTTTGTCATTCGATATATCGAAAACAAAAATGATATTGACCTGCAGTTTGCGCCAAAATGATCAGTTTTGTGTCCTTTCAAGCGATCTATCATTCGATAGGGGTCGTGGCTCGGAATTTTTGAGATAGCCCCCCTGAGGGGTCATTTTTTTAAATAATTTTGGGGGGCTCTATAACCAAATTTTGACTAGATTAATGTCAAACCCGTATTTTTTTCTGAAAAGTACTTGCTGTTTAGAGTATTTTTGACTCCCATTTTACTAAATTCCGACTTTTCAAATGGGAGTTCTGAATTTTTGAAAATGGGTCGAAATCGAACTTTGACTATCGATATATCGAAGACAAAAAACGATATCGACCTCCAGTTTGCTCCAAAAGTCTTAGAATTTTATGCCCTTTAAAACGAGGTATCACAAGATAGGGGTTGCTGTTTGAAAATTTTGAGTTTGGGGGCGTCCCACAGTGCGTTGTCCCAATGGACGAAAGTGACAAAAATCAATAACTTCTAAACGGAAAGAGATATTAGGATGGAACTTTGTACAGTTTGTCCCCTCGATGGGTACTATTGCACGGCACAATTGAATTTTGAAAGGCCCCCTTTTGGGGGCAGAAGGGGGGTCGATTTATACGTATTTTTTAAATTGGAGATATTTAGGGTGGTGTACCTCTTAAAATGGTCCATTTAGGTAGGAAAAACACCATTTGAAGGAATTTGAAGAAAATAATTTTTTCTCATAGCCTAAGAGCCTAAAGGGAAGAATTAGACAAAAAATGGAAGTTTTTGGTCAATTTTGTGAGAATTTGCCGAGCTGTGATCCTTCAAACAGAACATTTCGTCCATTTAACTCAATTCTACACCATTAGCTCATATTTGGGCAATTTTGAAGCTCAACAGCACAATATTTGAGCCATACTGACGCAAAAGGCTCAAAACTTGCCTTTTTATGAGCAAATGACTCAAACCTTATCAAACAGTGCCAATTTCAGAAGCCAACAAATTCGTTTTAGAGGAATAGAAAACAACACAAGAGTGCAGCTGTACTTCTGACATTAATGAGTTAGATTTCAGTGTTAATCCTCTTGTTTATCATTATATTATTGGAAGAAATTAAATCAGGTATTTGGGAAAATACTGACAAATAAGTGAACAAGTCTTATGAATATTTCCCGTTATCTACTCGATCTCTCCATATTGACCTTGGAATTTTAACAAATAGGCCTACATAATGTTTTTAGGGAGGTTTGATAACATAAACGGCTTCAGCATTATGGTACGATATTTACGCTATCTATTGGGTGTTTGCTATAGTGCAGTAGGCGGGCATCAGGTTCAAATAGTAATATTGTTGCCTTGCAGAGCGATTTTGTCAATCACAACCGATTCTGCCGAAGCAGTGTCATCTCCGACATCATGGACTACTCTATAGTAAAGCACTATTTATTTTGATTTTTCTTTAGATGATAAACCATGCTCTTTTTTGTTTTATAAGGCCACATGGTGTACCTGTCAATTTATCTACATTTAATGCTTTTTCTCAACTGTGATGGAACGGCATAAAAGAAAGTTCCGCAAAGTTCCGTGAAACTCTATAACCAGGAAAGCTCAGTATTACGTAATGTTTAAGAATCCTACAACCTTTACTGCAGCCACCTGCACTCTGCAGCCGCGCCTGTAATATACGAATTTTCGTGATTTTTTTCGGACTCGTGAAAATGGCGAAATGAGGTGGCACTCAATTTAAGAGATTTTTTTTTTTTTTTTTTTAAACCGTCCTTGATAGTTGGAAGGGGATGTCTGGTATGAAAACAAGTTAAAAGGCCATAAAAGATAGACCACCATAACTTTCGAAAGTTGTGTCCTCACAGAGCCAATCAGCATTGATTTCCAGAAGTCTATTCGAGAATCTGTGACTTCCTTTCCATTTTCTCGAAATTTGCCGGACAAAACTTTCGAAAATTGGGACGATTGTTCTTTCATGGCTTCTGAACTTGTTCTCACACCAAACACCTACTCTGAACCACAAAGGACGGCCTTATTTTTGGAATTACCTTCGATTGTGTGCCGTCTCTCAAATACTGTTCTGAATTTATCCAATTCCACGAATCTGAAAGAAATCACAAAACTCCACAACAGCGTGGTGGCAGGTGGTGGCAGTAACGGTTTCAAGATTCTAAAACATTAATTGATTCTGAACGTTCCTGTATAAATAGTTTTTGCGGTATTTTGCGGTACTTTTTTTGACACTCCATCAAAGTTGAGAAAAAGCATTAAAATGCAGATAGATTGACATGACCAATTTGAGTCCATAAAAAACACATAAGAACAGGGTTTAAAAATCTGCAAAAATCAAAATAAATAGTGCTTATCTATAGGAATGATTAGTCTAAGAAGTCGGAGATGTCACTGCTTCGGTAGGGTTAGGAATGTTATGTTGCGTATCTGACGAAGTTGCGGTGAGAGTCGAAAAATTTCCACTTTGAACCTAATGTCCGCCGACCGCACCGGAAACACGCAATGGGTAGCGGATAAAAATGTATCAATGCTGAATCTGTTGTTGTTAAACCTTCCTAAAAACACCGTTTAGGCCCTTTGGTTCAAATTCCGAGATCGATTTTTCGATTTTTGTCCATTGGTCAACGCACTGTGCGTCCCCCAGAAATTTTGGATACGCCAAAAAGTAGTTCCCATTAAGTTATAAACATCCCTCGAGTTTCGTTTTTTTATCTTCAACCGTTCAAAAGTTAGACAGTGGGGAGCGGGGAGACTTTCCTTACACCCTGTATTAAAAGTAGCAACTACAGTCAAGCTTTGAATTCACTCTTATGAAAAAAAGAGTTACAGAACAGTATTTTACTTAATGATTAAGTAATAATTAACAAAGAGAACAAAAATAATATTCACTTTAGGAGCATAGTCGAAGTTAGGATTTAGCGCCCCCGAAAATTTTTAAGATTTCGTCCCCTTGGGGGCTATCAGAAAATTCCGTGAGACGACCCCTATGGTGGGATACTTCAATCGAAAGAGCATATACCAAGCTGAACATTTTGAAGTAAACCTGAGGTCAATATCATTTTTTTCATCATCAGGAGCGTTTTACACAATCTAAAATGCAAAAGATAAGAAAAACCAAATGATGTGGGCATGTGGCGATGATTGGGACATCGTGAATTTTTGCGTGTCCCTGTTATCGCCATCCCTGGCGATAAATGAGACAGCAGTGACTTTTGATGTCCCAATTCCAGCCATATCACAAATAAGTATTAAAATTGAGGCTCCTTTCAAAACAAACTTGTTTTCAGTCAGAAAAAACATTAAATTAAACCCTGAAACAGCCAAACATATTAAACAATGTAACGTATAAAAGTAAATGAGTGATTTTCTTGCCTCGTCCCTTAACGCACCAACTAAGAAATCAGCAGAAACAGGTGGTGCAGGGCAGGTGTCCATTCTGTGATTTTTTAAGGGCGCAGTGCTGCCACCGATCAACTTAGAACTTTTTCACCAGTCCAACCAACCTATGAAAAACACTTATTCCATAATATCTTGAATTTCCCTGCTAATGTGAGCTTATTTAAAAAAAAAATGAATAGGGTGGCGGTAATTGGGACATCTACCTTATCTATCAATCCATAAAAAGTTTTCAGAATCGGTTTGATGGAACAACAAATATAGATCATATGACCTGAAACAATGAGTGCAAGCAGATTTTCAATAGAGCCTGCAATTTGAATTGGCCAATCAGGTGCAGGTGAAACAAACGAATAGTTTGGATTCACCGATTAGATGTTGGTTAAGTGGTTCTGTAGTGTCTGAATCAAATTAGTCCATCACTGTTTCTTTTACCTATCCTTTTCTCATTCATTCAAACGATGATCCTATCTTTTCAGTGCGGGATCGTTCTATCCATAATCATCCTGTTTTTTCACGAGCATCATATCTCGTCTTGCGTGTCACTTTCTGATGAAGTCGGCCCTCATCTCAAGATGCCGAAGTTTGAATTTCTTGGTAAGTATCTCACGGTGCAATGCAGACACAGTGTTGCCAGATTGTTTATTTATTTATTTAATTTAATTAATACAGGAGCCACCCTTAAGGGAGCTATGGTACAGGTCAAAGAGATAATAAACTATGATACGGGGAATAAGTAGATGTACAAGGAATAAAGGATGGACAAGACTAGACTAAACTACATAGTGCTCTCAAAAAATTCAGGGAGACAATAAAAGGCTTTAGCCAAGAGAAAATTTTTAAGATTTACGAAAAAGGAATTTAAATCAGCATTTTTAAACAATATTTTTATGGATGGTGGAAGAGAATTAAATACTTTTATGGATGAGAATTCGATGTTTTGATCTGTGACACATAGTCTATTTGTCCAGGTTTAAAGTAGATGTGCCTGAATGAATTGGCAAGACCTGAAGGCATTAGTAAATTAAATTCTATTGCAAATTTCAGGGTTCCCAGATGATAAAGATGGTAAAGTAAGTAATGCATTTTTATAAACAAATCTTTACAGGGATGGTTATAAGGCTTATTGAACATTATTCTGAGGATTTTTTTCTGCTCTATGAAATGAGCCTGAGCAGTGTTATTGAGATTGGGGTGAAAAAAGCTGTATGTTTTTACATTGATTTAAATGGGGGACAATACCAGAGCTGCCGATTTTGCGTGGATTTAATGACATTTTTAAATTCACCGATGATTCCTTCGGTTGAGAAAAGATTACATAGTTCAATTCAGTGTATTACTGTAATGCACGAAAATACTCTGACCTGTAATATTTTCTCAATCGGTGGAAACGCCGTTAATTGATTAAAATATACCGGTTGAGAAAAGATAAAAGACGCTAGTATTTTCGTGCACTACAGTCATGCACTGAACTAAACTCTATAATCTTTTCTCAGCCGGTGGAATCATCGGTGAATTTCAAAATGCCATTAAATCTACGCAAATTGGCAGCTCTGGACAATACGGCTTTTTTACCTCGATCTGGCAACACTGTGCAGACATTTTGATGAAAACTCCCCTCAACTT
Source organism: Trialeurodes vaporariorum (assembly GCA_011764245.1). Lineage (NCBI taxonomy): Eukaryota > Metazoa > Arthropoda > Insecta > Hemiptera > Aleyrodidae > Trialeurodes > Trialeurodes vaporariorum. The sequence goes on along the minus strand of VMOF01000320.1, from coordinate 56,757,179 downwards.
GAGCCAACAGCAAGACATTAATAATATCAATAATAATAATATTAATAAATGATTTATTCGTATGTCAAGCAATTACAGCCGTATACAAGTCAACAAAGATCAAAAGCACAAAGTAAATACCTCAATATCCCATTCTCAACTTAGAAATACGGATATCTTGATCAGGCTTTGATAAGGCTGTTTATCCTCAGACTTGTTGAAAAATTCCCAGCAACTTTGTATGGGTGAAAGAATTTGCCTGATCACTGAAGGAAATGAGCCTGAATTTTTTGAAAGACTGAAGGAAACTGTGTTTTCATATCAACAAATTATTTATTTTAAAATATAACATTGTTTGGAAAGCTGAGAAAACAGTGAGTTTAATTATTTAGTTGGAACTTTTTCCCAAATTCCAGATGTTTTGTTTTGTCCATTGTAAAGCACTGTGCGTCCCCCAGAAATTTTGGATACGCCAAAAGTATTTCCCATTAAGTTATAAACATCCCTCGAGTTCGTTTTTTTATCTTCAACCGTTCAAAAGTTAGACAGTGTGGGAGCGGGAGACTTTCCTTACACCCTGTATTAAAAGTAGCAACTACAGTCAAGCTTTGAATTCACTCTTATGAAAAAAGAGTTACAGAACAGTATTTTACTTAATGATTAAGTAATATTAACAAAGAGAACAAAAATAATATTCACTTTAGGAGCATAGTCGAAGTTAGGATTTAGCGCCCCCGAAAATTTTAAGATTTCGTCCCCTTGGGGGCTATCAGAAAAATTCCGTGAGACGACCCCTATGGTGGGATACTTCAATCGAAAGAGCATATACCAAGCTGAACATTTTGAAGTAAACCTGAGGTCAATATCATTTTTTCATCATCAGGAGCGTTTTACACAATCTAAAATGCAAAAGATAAGAAAAACAAATGATGTGGGCATGTGGCGATGATTGGGACATCGTGAATTTTTGCGTGTCCCTGTTATCGCCATCCCTGGCGATAAATGAGACAGCAGTGACTTTTGATGTCCCAATTCCGCCATATCACAAATAAGTATTAAAATTGAGGCTCCTTTCAAAACAAACTTGTTTTCAGTCAGAAAAACATTAAATTAAACCCTGAAACAGCCAAACATATTAAACAATGTAACGTATAAAAGTAAATGAGTGATTTTCTTGCCTCGTCCCTTAACGCACCAACTAAGAAATCAGCAGAAACAGGTGGTGCAGGGCAGGTGTCCAATTCTGTGATTTTTTAAGGGCGCAGTGCTGCCACCGATCAACTTAGAACTTTTTCACCAGTCCAACCAACCTATGAAAAACACTTATTCCATAATATCTTGAATTTCCCTGCTAATGTGAGCTTATTTTAAAGAAAAAATGAATAGGGTGGCGGTAATTGGGACATCTACCTTATCTATCAATCCATAAAAAGTTTTCAGAATCGGTTTGATGGAACAACAAATATAGATCATATGACCTGAAACAATGAGTGCAAGCAGATTTTCAATAGAGCCTGCAATTTGAATTGGCCAATCAGGTGCAGGTGAAACAAACGAATAGTTTGGAATTCACCGATTAGATGTTGGTTAAGTGGTTCTGTAGTGTCTGAATCAAATTAGTCCATCACTGTTTCTTTTACCTATCCTTTTCTCATTCATTCCAAACGATGATCCTATCTTTTCAGTGCGGGATCGTTCTATCCATAATCATCCTGTTTTTCACGAGCATCATATCTCGTCTTGCGTGTCACTTTCTGATGAAGTCGGCCCTCATCTCAAGATGCCGAAGTTTTGAATTTCTTGGTAAGTATCTCACGGTGCAATGCAGACACAGTGTTGCCAGATTGTTTATTTATTTATTTAATTAAATTAATACAGGAGCCACCCTTAAGGGAGCTATGGTACAGGTCAAAGAGATAATAAACTATGATACGGGGAATAAAGTAGATGTACAAGGAATAAAGGATGGACAAGACTAGACTAAACTACATAGTGCTCTCAAAAAATTCAGGGAGACAATAAAAGGCTTTAGCCAAGAGAAAATTTTTAAGATTTACGAAAAAGGAATTTAAATCAGCATTTTTAAACAATATTTTTATGGATGGTGGAAGAGAATTAAATACTTTTATGGATGAGAATTCGATGTTTTGATCTGTGACACATAGTCTATTTGTCCCAGGTTTAAAGTAGATGTGCCTGAATGAATTGGCAAGACCTGAAGGCATTAGTAAATTAAATTCTATTGCAAATTTCAGGGTTTCCCAGATGAATAAAGATGGTAAAGTAAGTAATGCATTTTTAATAAACAAATCTTTACAGGGATGGTTATAAGGCTTATTGAACATTATTCTGAGGATTTTTTTCTGCTCTATGAAAAGTGAGCCTGAGCAGTGTTATTGAGATTGGGGTGAAAAAGCTGTATGTTTTACATTGATTTAAATGGGGGACAATACCAGAGCTGCCGATTTTGCGTGGATTTAATGACATTTTTAAATTCACCGATGATTCCTTCGGTTGAGAAAAGATTACATAGTTCAATTCAGTGTATTACTGTAATGCACGAAAATACTCTGACCTGTAATATTTTCTCAATCGGTGGAAACGCCGTTAATTGATTAAAATATACCGGTTGAGAAAAGATAAAAGACGCTAGTATTTTCGTGCACTACAGTCATGCACTGAACTAAACTCTATAATCTTTTCTCAGCCGGTGGAATCATCGGTGAATTTCAAAATGCCATTAAATCTACGCAAATTGGCAGCTCTGGACAATACGGCTTTTTACCCTCGATCTGGCAACACTGTGCAGACATTTTGATGAAAACTCCCCTCAACTTGAGCCAACAGCAAGACATTAATAATATCAATAATAATAATATTAATAATGATTTATTCGTATGTCAAGCAATTACAGCCGTATACAAGTCAACAAAGATCAAAAGCACAAAAGTAAATACCTCAATATCCCATTCTCAACTTAGAAATACGGATATCTTGATCAGGCTTTGATAAGGCTGTTTATCCTCAGACTTGTTGAAAAATTCCCAGCAACTTTGTATGGGTGAAAGAATTTGCCTGATCACTGAAGGAAATGAGCCTGAATTTTTTGAAAAGACTGAAGGAAAAACTGTGTTTTCATATCAACAAATTATTTAATTTTAAAAATATAACATATGTTTGGAAAGCTGAGAAAACAGTGAGTTTAATTATTTAGTTGGAACTTTTTCAGCCGCAATTTTCTTTGATATAGCAATTGGCAAGCTATCATTTGAGAACCCATTGAATAATCTTTAAGTCTTATGCACACAATTGTCTACACTCTAGCCATACTATTTTGATCTATCATCATTGTTTTCCAGCATTCCATATTTTTGGGCCAGCGGGTAAGACAGTGATAGAACTAAGTATCGTTGGTTTCCTTCTGGGATCCTGCGTTGCTTTTTTTGTCGTTGTGGGTGACTTGGGTCCTGCCATTATCAAGAGCGCTTTGAATTTGGAATTGTCTGTGCAAGCATTACGCCCTGCTCTACTTATCGGTAAGAATTTTCTAATTCTGTCTTTTTACCTTCACCCTAACCTTGCGCAATCATTTAGGTTGTAAATTAAGAGATTACTATCAAAAAATATACATATTTGTGATTCTTGAACTGGTTTGAGAGACAATCCATTTTGAACTTTCTGTAATTACAATACCTCCAAATACTGAAAAAATACCGAAAGCAATAATGTACTATGCAGAAGCATTTTGAGTATCGGAATCTGACAAGTAACAGTGCCTGCTTCCAAATTTCTGGGGCCGGCCTCTGGTTCCAAACAAACTCTGGTTCAATGTAATTTCCCCATAAGCGGATTTTTAATGGAAATTTTGACTATGAAATAAAGAAATTAATGCGACCTTTTTGCAATTATAAATTCTACGTCCTTCCAAATGCTTAATTATGCCTGCGAGCTGATTGGAAACTTGATAGTTAAACACATGGATAAAACTGAATACAAGTGACACGATTGGGTGGGAGACCGATGTGGCGCGGAAGTCTTTCGAAAATTATTGTTCAGTCGCTCGCTATGCAAAGGTGTCTCCGGAGCAACCTTTACTTACCGAGCGACTGGACAATGGTATTCGAAAAACATCCACCCCAAATCGGTCTCCCACCCAATCGTGTCACGTGTATTCAGTGTTTCGATTGTATCAAATTGAGTGTAAGTATCGAAATTGAGTGTAAATAGTGTACAAAAAAAGTTGAGTAGTTTGGCGCGATCCGAAGCGAGGTCGCGCCGCATGAATTGGTGCCGTGTGCAAAGCTCGCGGCCGGCGAGCCAGCTTTGAGCGAGCTTTCGCCGTCCTTCCAACAGATCGCGCGTCGCGACGCCGGGGACGAGATTCTCTCTGGGGAAAACGCATGGCCATTTGACGACCTTCCACCGGGCAGGCTGCTTCGAGGTCTTTGAATTTTGAGGTATGAGCTATCGATATATCGATGAGTCGAAATATCGTTAGTTCTGAACGATCAGTACTTGTCGCGCCATATTGCGGACGTCAAGTGGCTATCTCCATCAACTTTTGAAGCAGCCCCCCCATTACAGTTAGCGCCGAGAAAGCGGAATATTGATAGAAACGGGGGCCCAACATATGTCCTTGTGACAGGGCCTCTATCCCATTCCAACTAGGATTAAACTGTTTTTCTCAAGTTTTCCGTTTAAGTTCAGTACTCGTCGCGCCATATTGCGGACGTCGAGTGGCTGACCTTTTTTCTCGTCGCTACACTGCTCCTGTAGGTGGGGGGCGTGGTGGGACCCCGGGGCTTGAATTTTCCTCTCCCCGGACCGTGAATCTTAGTGTTTGAAGTGTAAAATATTATTGAAAATGAATTGTTTTGTTGATTGCGTTATTCTTGGATTATTATTTTTGTCGTATAAGTGATTATTATTTTCTGCGTATAATTTAGGCAAAGGCATTCGGTGCGTTTGCGAACCCCGAGTTCAGCAAACTTGCGAAGCGCTGAACCACAGCAAATGAAGCTGTGTTGCTGGAGTCAAGTTTGTTTGTCAATTTGAAAGAGCGACTTTCGCGGAACCGACCGTGGAGTCGACTCCCATCAACTAGAGGTGGTCGACGTTTTATTTGGTTATTTGGTTTTTGTTTGACTAGGCCTGGAAGCCGGCCAAAAGTCATTGAAGTGATATTGTTTATGATGTTTATACTGCCAAGGACGGTGCAGATATAAAAAAAAGGTTTTCGTTTCTTGTGTATTATTTGTAATTATTACTATCGTTTGTTTGATTTCACGAAATTGTTGTGCAACGGGTGGATACGTACATTAACTTCGTTGACGGTTCACATACCAACGCTTTAGCTCGAGGCGCTGAGTCTCTTCCACTCTCTCAGCGTCCCCGGTTCGAGTCACGGCAGAGTCCGTAGATTTTTTGCTACGTTGTGCGCCGTGCGTTAACATCGACGCAACCCGTGCGACAACACTTTTCTATTGAGCTTATTTTATTTTGGTTTACGCGTTACTAAATTGTCTTAATTATTTAACTCCTTTTTTTATGATTGAGATGACTAAGTTATTATTATTATTATTTGGTTTTAGTTGGATTCCTGTGATGATGTTATGCTCAATCACGGAAAGCAGGTCTCCTCTTTCTTGAGTTTCTGAGGTTTCCAACAAAACCCCCCACATTCAGTTTTATCCATGTGTTTAACTATCAAGTCCCCGAACAGCTCCCTGGTTCCTTGACTAGAACTGCCGAAATCAATAAAATACTATTGATTAAACATTGCGTTTGGAGGTTCGAATCGCCAGAAATCTCGCCAATTCCACAACAACAACAATAACATTTGGTTGATTCCAACCTCCTAATGCATCGTTTAATCTGTTATATCTTGTTGATTTTGGTACTTTTAGCCGTGGAACCAGGCACAATTAAGCATTTTTGAGGATGTAGAATTCATAATCGCAAAAAGGTTGCATTTATTGTTTGATTTATTAGCCTAAATTTCAGTTCAAAAATGCGCTTGTGGGGAAAATACATTGAATCAGAGTTTGTTTGGACCCAGAGGACCTCGGATAGCAATTGATATGATATTTCGCTATACTAAATCAGTCTGGCCTGGGGCCAATTCAATTATTAAATCCTGTATGAAATTAAATAAATAAATTATGAAGGATCATATCGTAATCGGATCGAGTTGCTATTCAGTGCATGTTATTCTTACAGGTAATTTATCTTTTGAGTTGTCATTCCATATCTATCGGAATGTCCTCTTGGAAGATAAACTCCACCGATAAGAACGTGACGTACTCAATTATTGACTCGATACGGTGATGATGCGTTCCTTCACTATTGGCCCCCTGTATTTGTAGCATCAGGCTTTGTAGCTAATGTTTTTTTTTGTTCTATTCTTCTTTCCAGGGTGTAGCTGTTTTTGTTGTCTTACCTTTGGGGTTGCTGAGGGATATTGAAAGTTTAAGCTCCATTTGTACCATATCAATAGGTTTCTATGTGATTTTAGTTTTAAAGGTGAGTGCTTCTCAATAAAGTTTTATTAACGAGTCCGCTGAGTGATTCTTAATTTTTTTATTCAGAAAATAAGGAGACATGTTTTGGAGTTAATAAGATTGTGAATCGTGGAGAGTAGAGCTACATAGATATAAAGAAAGTTGAGGGAGAAGAACTGAAGGAAGAGTTACACAGTTGCATAGAGAGAATATTATAAATTATTAAAAAAAAAAAAAAAATCAAGTTACACAAATGGATAGAGAAACGAAGCAGAAACAGAGAGTGAAGTAATACTTAATTTGAGAAAAGAGAAAAAAAACAAAAATATTTTGAATATTTTGAGTCTTCCTTCTGCTACACACGGAAAACAAAAAAAAAAAAAACAAAAAAAAAAAACTCAGAAAAAGCCATGAATCCTGTGTGTCATATTCATCTGTGGTGCATTTTACTGCTATTACACCATTCAATTTTTCAGATCTATTCATTTGACCCTGTGTTAGTTAAGAACTTTAATCCTTACAAAACTCTGAATTTCCAGATAATTTTTGATGCCACTCCTCCTATTTTTGCATCTACTTGGGCTGATAAAGTAAACTTTTGGCGGCCGGCTGGACTCTTGCAATGTCTGCCAATTTTCTCCTCTGCTCTTTCATGTCAAACGTAAGCACAATACCCAGTTCTCCAATATGAGTATCACATTGTCATTTTCATGTATTTATCATCGGCGCAACCAGGACATCTTACAGCTCTGTTAATTTCCTTTTGTGCCTACACTGAAAAAACTGGACACCGTAAATTACAGACTATATAGGTTTACCGAGGGATTATGGGCGTCACAACCGTAATCCCTCGGTAAACCTATGTAGTCCGTAATTTACTGTGTCCAATACCGTATCGTTTTTTCAGTGTAACATAGGCGTTCCTAACGTGTTAACATGAACTGACCTACAAAGTGGTAAATCTGCACATCATGCATTCTGCTTAGGATGTTTTGATGACAATATTGTCAATGAGATTGCATGATATCTTGATTTGAGACCATCCTAGGGTCAGACAATACAATCAGCGATCGCCATCTCTTATCAAAATCAGGGCGTACATCAGTGGCGTAGCCAGGAATTTTTCTAGGGGGGGATCCGGGGTCTGAAAATTGTCATGGGGGGGTCCAAAGATACTAATTTGGTAAAATTTGTCTGAAAACGCAAAAAATTACCATTTTTTAGGATAAATTTTGGTGTCAAGGGGGGTCCAGACCCCCCCCCCCCCCCCCCCCCCCCCCCCCGGCTACGCCACTGGCGTACATCTTCTTTCTCCGCGTCCTGTGGCCATCAGCTTCAACCAATTTTCAATTATTTTTTATTATTTCAAAGCTTATTGTATCTAGTTTTAGAATGTAGATAAGTATCCCTCTTTTTTCAAAAATTATTTGGCCAGATGCAAAAAACCGATTTGCTATTATGGCCAGACTATGCACCTACTTACTTCCTCATCACTGACTCATTCACTCACTCCTTCACTCACTCACTCATTTACTCACTCCTTCATTCACTCACTCATTTACTCACTCACTTACATACTCACTCATTCACTCACTTTCTTCCTTTTCTGTTTCAGACAACTTTTTGAAATTTTTGGAAGTCATCTGAATGGGCCGTTGGATAAAATAAATGGTGCTGTTAAGTCATCAGTCAACATGTGCACTGCTGTATACATGGGTGTTGGTCTGTTTGGTTATATTGCATTCTGCAGTCAACCTTTGACTGGTGAGTCTTGTATTACGATAATCCAGGGTGGAATAGTTCAAACCGTGGACACCACGTCGCGTTGGTAAAAAGGTCAACAGTTTCTGGCTATAACTGATGAATTTATGCCAATAGTACACATTTTAGGAACGTCAGCACCTGCAAGCATACTTCAGGAAGATAACCTGAAAGTTTAAAGCTGAAATATTCAAAAATAAAGCCAGAAATCATGAATTACGAAAATGCCCATTATCCTCAATGAGTGCGAATGAGGCAGATAGACAAAGTATTACTTACATAACAAAACACAAATCATGGCCAAAATTTAAAAAATGATGAAAACCTTTAGAGTTGGTCAGACTCTAAAGTTTGGAGATACAAGAAAGCCAAAAAAGAATGGAAAAAAGAAAAAAAAAACATTAAAAAATAATGTACATTCGAGTAGAGGCAGCTTCGAGTAAGCTCACCTAGGAGTCGTAACAACGACGATACCGGTCGTGGCGCTCTCGAAACGCTGTCCTCGCTCATGCATTTCTCTTGCACCTGCCTGAGCTGAATTCTCTCCCCCCCCCTTTGTTTTTACACATACTTACATTATTTTTTAATGTTTTTGTTTTTTTTGTTTTTTTTGTTTTTTTCCATTCTTTTTTGGCTTTCTTGTATCTCCAAACTTAACTTTTGAGTCCGACCAACTCTAAAGGTTTTCATCATTTTTTCAAAGTATTACCCGCACTCCTCTCACTCACTAAGCTTATGGCGCAGTGAATTCCATAATTTACAGCTTTAATTATCAACTAATTTTGCTCGGTTGGGGCTCAGAAAATTCATTAAGAATATTTGCAGGTGCTGACATTTTTGGATTTTGCGTTCTTTCTGTGTATTCAATTTTAAATGCCAAAAAGTTAACTTTTTCCAAAAGCGACCAGCGGCGCTATCTATCAGATTGAAATTTGTAAAATTTTCGTCTGGAATCACCTTAATTGCCAAAAGAAAGTCCAGCTGTAAAGTTTTTTTACTTTGTTTTCTCTGAAATAATTTTCTGAAGGATTTGACAAACTATTAAACATTTTTTTTTAATGAAATCTTTTGTTGACTGATAAAATAACTGATAACCTAATTCAGCAAGATGTGAGGAAGTTGAACGTAGCTAATTTAAACATTGTGGTAAATAGCAAGATTTGATTTACAATAATGCACCTGTTAAAAAAATTACCTTTTTTTTTAAAATGACTATAATTTTGCAAAATAAAATTTATCGCTCAAAGTATTATTAATTACACGTTTGCTTCCATAGACCTGTAGTGGAGATCTGGTTTTGGCTTGAACTACCTTTCATAAGATTATGGTTGTATTAAAATTGTTTAAATTTTTTCCAATTATGTATTCATTACTTTTTCACGCTTGGTGCAGTTTCCCTCTTGTCCCTTTTCCTCACAGTGAAGTACCTTGGTAGGTATCTCCCTTCCTTCCTATTCCCTTTTTCTATTCTCAGTCCAGTCGTTCGCTTTGAAATACAAGCATAACGAACGCAAGGTTTGGGCGGCTGAACTTTTCTACTACTACTACTACTTTTTTTTGGAAAAAATATGAGCCAAACAATAAATTTTTCCAAATAGCTTGCGTTAATTGCTCCTAATACTAGTCAATTTTAAACACCCTTCATTCTCTCATCCTCTTATTTATTTATGTATTTATTTATTTATTTATTTATAAACGGGACAAGCCCTTGGACAAAAATAACAAAATATAGGTTAATAGGCAGTATACTAGATAACACGTATTAAATGTTTGAGTAGAAAGAAAGAAAAAAAAAAAAAGACAGATGGAATTAAAATTAAGTTAAGAAGTAGAAACTGAAACTTGAAATTGGGAGCTAAATTAAGAATATTTAAGAATTAATTGCTTTAAGGAAGTGCGGTAGGTGGTAAAATTATCACAGTTAAGATCAAAAAGGGGTGTAATAAACTCTCTTATCTTTGTCTGATCCAAAAATTGTTAGCTGATTGTAAAATTTGTGTGTAATTCGAATGCCATAAAATTGCATTGTGCTCATTGAGTAATAGGCCAATAGCAATGGAGAGAATTTGTGAGAGAAATACAGCCTATTTTGCTATACAGCCTATTTTGCTTCACATAAAGACCAAGAAATCGCTACAGATATTATACAAGAAAATATAAATAATGTCACCCAATGGAAAGACAACAAAGATATTAAAATGAACAGTGAAAAAACCATCTTTACAGTATTTACAAATAGGGTCATTAAGAACATTCCAATATTATTTTGTGACAATATCATTCAAATCTCTAACACAGCAAAATACCTGGGCCTAAACCTCGACGTCAAATTAAAATGGAAAGAGCACATAAAAAAGAAAAGAATAGAATGCTCACTTAAAGTCCACAAGTTAAACTGGCTTATTGGCTATAACTCTGCCTTAAGCCTAGATAATCGCTTGCTGATCTATAAACAAATTATACGCCCTACGTGGGCCTATGGTTGCCAACTTTGGGGTTGTGCAGCACCTTCAAACATCAAAATCTTACAAACATTTCAAAATAAAACTTACGTAAAATTGTAAGAGCTACTACATTTGAAAGAAATAACGATATACACAGGGATCTGGGAGTAGAAAGTGTAGAGGAATTCATCACTAAAGTTGCTAACCGCTACGAAGCACGTCTACATGATCACCCCAACGATGAAGCCCTTATATTGCTTGACAACTCGGAAGAGTATCGAAGGTTAAAGAGACGCAAACCCTGGGAGTTGGCCAGCCCTAGGTTTGATCTCTAAAATTTTAGCTGCTGGAATGCTATCCAGCACCTAAATTTAAGCAAATAAAATACTACTCTGTTGTATTTTAATTATCATTTTATTCTAAATTAAGTAAATTATATACGTTTCTCAAGTGTGAGAAGTTTTATAACATAATATCTAATAAAAAAAAAAAAAAAAAAAAAAAATTTGTGAGACGCGATGTTGAGGCAGCACGGTGGTAGCCATGTTGGAAATCTCCTATGGTTGTTTTTCACGCAGGCTCGGTTTGTTTGCGCCTTGTTTTTTAACCTTCAAATTAAAAAAAGAAATTGTGACAAATACATTTGAAATTGGTTTTAAGCAAAAGTCCAAGTGTTTAAGAGTGGCTATCTAGTATCTGGACACAGAAATCAATATAACCATTTCTTTTGGAAGGATTCGCAGGATAAAGAAACTGACACATAACAGAAATATGCAACATTTTCTCACCTGGATAGTTGTATTGGAATTCTGTGTCCTATTACACTGAAAAAAATAGATTTGTGAAATCAGTAAGATGAAGCAAAGGCTAATTTTACCAGCCATTTTTAGTAAAATTGACTACACATGTAGCTACTTTTACGTTTTGGATTGTAAATTTTGCTTAATTTTGATTAATTTTACAATTTGGATCACTAACTTTACCAATCGGATTGTAAATTTAACAATTCAAAGCATTGTAATTTTTGCAAGTAGTATTGCTGTCACGCCAAGACAGCCATGTAATATGCAAAAGTCACAATGATTTGGATTGTAAAATGTACTATTTAGATTGAAAAATTTGCAATCCAAATAGAGAAATTACTAAAACTTAAGCAAAATTTACAATTCAAATTGTAAAATTAGCCATACGTTTAGTAGGATTTACCGAAAATAACAAGTAAAATTAGCATGTGCTTTATTTTACTGATTTTACAAAACTTAATTGCTTTTTTAGTAATTTCATTTTTTCAGTGTAGCCACTCTAAAACACTTGCACTTTCATTTAAAACCAATTTTCACTGCATTCATCACAATTTTTGATTTAAGGTTACAAAATATGAAGCAAACAAACCAGAATCAGATAGTCCATGCTGTCACACTTTGGGATAGGACTTAAAACTTACATCAGCCTCTCTATCACTATACTATACTATATCTATATGTATACTATATGTATATCTATATCTATGTAAACTTACATCAGCCTCTCTATCACTATACTATACTATATCTATACAGGGTGTTTTTTTTATCTCCCCCCCCTGGTTTTTTTTCTTGCTAATTGAGATAAAATGTTGCGATTTGGACTATTCTTCATCATTTTGGCTGAATTTTCTTTTTTTGGGGTCGAAACCCCCCCAGCCCCCCTAGGGGGGCCCCCAGGGGGCTATCTCAAAAATTTCAAATGGCAACCCCTATCTTGTGATACATCGTTTGAAAGGGCATAAAATTCTAAGACTTTTGGCGCAAACCGGAAGTTGATATCGTTTTTCGTTTTCGATATATCGAATTTCAAAGTTCGATTTGGACCCATTTTCAAAAAATCGTTACTCCACTTTGGAAAGTCGGAATTAAAAACACTATGGGTCCAAAATACTCTAAAAAGCAAGTACTTTTCAGATAACGAAATGGTTTTGACATAAAATTTGATTTTAGAGCCCCAAATTTTTTTTAAAAATTTTGCCCCTAAAAGGGGCTATCTTGAAAATTCCCTTCCACGATCCTTATTGAATGATGCGTCGATCAAAAAAACATAAAAAACTGAACATTTTGGCGCAATCCGGATATCGATATCGTTTTTCGTATTCGAGATATCGAATTTGAAAAATCAAAATTTGAATTTTAATATTCGATATCTCGAATACGAAAAACGATATCGATATCCGGATTGCGCCAAAATGTTCAGTTTTTTATGCTTTTTTGATCGACGCATCATTCAATAAGGGTCGTGGAAGGAATTTTCAAGATAGCCCCTTTTAGGGGCAAAATTTTTAAAAAAAATTTGGGGCTCTAAAATCAAATTTTATGTCAAAACCATTTCGTTATCTGAAAAGTACTTGCTTTTTAGAGTATTTTGGACCCATAGTGTTTTTAATTCCGACTTTCCAAAGTGGAGTAACGATTTTTTGAAAATGGGTCCAAATCGAACTTTGAAATTCGATATATCGAAAACGAAAAACGATATCAACTTCTGGTTTGCGCCAAAAGTCTTAGAATTTTATGCCCTTTCGAACGATGTATCACAAGATAGGGGTTGCCATTTGAAATTTTTGAGATAGCCCCCCTGGGGGGGCCCCCTAGAGGGCTGGGGGGTTTCGACCCAAAAAAAGAAAATTCAGCCAAATGATGAAGAATAGTCCAAACCGCAACATTTTATCTCAATTAGCAAGAAAAAAAACCAGGGGGGGGGGGAGATAAAAAAAACACCCTGTATGTATACTATATGTATATCTATATCTATGTAAACTTACATCAGCCTCTCTATCACTATACTATACTATATCTATATGTATACTATATGTGTATCTATATGTAGATCTATACTATATCTATATGTACTTGGTTGATTGTGCTACTATGTGCTATTTTCATGGAAATTCACTATCAGTATTATTGCTTCTAATTTATTTTTGAATTCAATTTCAGGAAACGCTCTGATGAATTTTCCTCCATCCATAAGTGGAGACATCATAAAACTTGGATTTGTCTGTTCTGTGGCTTTGAGTTTTCCGTTGGTCATTTTTCCTTGCCGAGCTAGTCTAAATTCATTCCTCTTTCATCAAGTAAGCTAATCATGTTATACGCATGTTGCAGGTAAAGAGCAAGCTGCTTATTTATAATCAGAAAAAATTCTGATCAAGTGTAATGTTGACGTACAGAATAATTGAACAGGCTCGTGCGAAAACACCCAAAAGTCCAAAATATTTTTATGGAGAAAACAAATGTAAAAAAAAAAAAAAACTAAAATAATTAGCAAATTAAAAAATAAAACATTCAAAAAGACTGCCAAGACAAGGGAAATTGGAGCAAGAAGCCGAGGAATGTGTCTGATCAGGACGTATACAGATGCAGCGTCCTCTTAAGAGTGATGTACGCTCATGAATAGAATAGAATAGAATAGAATAGATTTTATTTGTCAAGAAGTAAGCGCCATGGCAAAACAAACACGTCAATACGAAAGAAAAATTTTGTTACAGATCATTGATAACAAGTACATACTTAAGTAATTTAAATATTTAAATAAACTTTAGACGGCTATAACAGTTACTTTCTTTCACATAATTTGCTTAGCACTCTTAATTGTTTAAAAATTCATCAATGGAATAGGGCACCTTTTCTGTCAGAAAATGTTTGATGATGTTTTTGAACACTTTGATAGACATTTCATTATTAATTCTTAACACTTTTAGTGGTAATCTATGGTAACATCATAAACAATCTGACTGGAATGTATTATTATTTGGCCACCTGAAATCGTTCCTATGCCGAGTATTTATTTTGTGAATACCAGAATTTTTTGTAAGAATGCACATAAATTACAATTTTCACGCACATAGATCACTCGGCTTAGAATAACCATTGCTGGAAGTGTTAAGAGCCTATGGTTCAAGAAAATGTCCTTACAAGAGTCCCTAGGTCCTAATTTGAAAATTGCACGAATTGCTTTTTTTTGCAGTCTAAAGATCCTTTCAAGGCTGGAGCTTTTACAGGTGGACCATACCGTGAGGCAGTAATTAATGCTTGCTAGAAATAGGGAGTGGTATACCAGCATCATTACGTCAGTGGTGCAAAATTTGGATAAATACTTCACGATGAAAATTTGCTTATTAACACCTTCACATGCTTTTTATAGCTGCTGTCATCACTCATCCACACTTTAAGATACCTCAGAGCCTCGCTTATTGCTATTGAGGTCTCTCCCGTAAAAATGCTGATTTCTGCATTTCTCTTACATGTTACTAACATAAAATTAGTTTTTAAATCATTCATTTTCATTCCATTAATTTTGCACCACTGTCGAATGAAGCCCATGATAATGTAGGCGTCCCTTTCTAGTCTACTCACCTCCTTGTTGGTTACAATTAATACAATGTCATCAGCAAATAATACTATCTTGTAGGAAGACGTAATACCGCAATCAAACATCATCAATTCTAGATAACAAGGGAGATCATTCTTGAAGATTAAAAACACCAACGGCCCAATCACCGACCCCTGTCCGATGCCGCTGAGCACCCCCTTAGTACCAGAATTATAAGTGACACCATTCTTTTTTATGGAAACAAATTGTTTGCGATCAGTCATGTAGCTCATTACCAGTTTTGAGGCACTATCGTGGAACCCAATTGCTCCTAGCTTTTTTTTCAGTACATCATGTCTGACCGTATCAAATGCTTTGCAAAGGTCTATCGCCTATACCGCTGATACTAGTTTCCTCTTACTACTCAGGTGCTCATGACAAACCCTCACGGCCTGCTCCGTGTTTTTATTTAATTTTACGAATTCAAATTAAAGTAAAATGGACAATGAACGTTTTTGCTTGAGCCTGTTTAATTGTATCGAGATTTACTAAAAAATCTTAAAAATATCTATACCAGAAATTCTTGAAAATTTAGTGGAAAAACTTGAAAATTACTCTAATTTTTTTTTTTTTAATCAAGTAGCACTTTTAAGTATCGAAAAATTTGAAACTTGTGTATTTTTCGAGTACTCAAACACCTCTAAAAGTTAGATAACTTGTCGTACAACCTTGCATCAAGCGTAATCACAGATGCAGAGACTGTGTTAGAGCTTACTGAAGATAATTGAATGTCACACGCATCAACAATTAGCAATTTCTTGTGTTTAAGATCTGTAAGAAATGGAGAGGTCCTTTCTGGAGTTTAGTGTTTGCCTTTTTTCAAAAGTTTATCATAATTAGTTTTCAATGCTTTTATTGTAGACCCATTCTCCTCATTACGAACTGCTGGTACGAGATGTCTCTGGCTCTAGTCAAAGTGTCCTAACGCTCATAATCATCACCATCTCCCTCATCCTAGCCATGTTGGTTCCGAGCATCGAATTGGTGCTGGGACTCCTTGGATCAACTATTGGCGTTATTTTATGCTATATTCTACCTTCTGTTTTTTTCACAAGGCTCTTGAAGAAAAACACAAACGAAAGGCTTCTAGCGCAGGTGAGTCAAAACTTTGCTTTGGCAGGCCATTAGTTTCAAACAGTGTTGCCAGATCGAGGGTAAAAAGCCGTATTGTTCCCATTTAAATCAATGTAAAATGTATGGCTTTTTTACCCCAATCTAGCAACACTGGTCTCAAAATATACAGACAAACTGGGTTCTTTTCTGCTAAAATTATGACAAGTGTCCTCTGTTGAAAAAAGAATGTGTGAATGAAAAGAGGGGGACCAAACCTCTTTGTCTTTTGTTTCTTATCCTGGGTGTGTTTCTCTTGGCAATATTCCTTTTGTCCCAGCTTTCCTTACTGTAAGATACGTTCATCACTTTCGGAAGCAGACATTTTTCAGGGCTTAACTCCGTTTTAAAGGTTTTTTGGTTGAGCCACTACCCTTTATACGTGTAATAATTGCTAATTAGTGTTTTGATGGTCTGGATTATTCCCTGATTAGTAAATTTCAAATTCGGATTATTCCCAGTTTTCTTTTTCTTAATCTTCATGTTGATATAAAGGTTAAGTATCAATCTGCTTGTCTTTAAAAATCAATTGTCTCAGAGGAAATAGAAATTTGATTTACAGAGAGCAGGTGCGCAGGATTGGGGAACAGGAGCAAATGATGCAAGACTTAATCTGTTCTCATTTCTTAAAAATTCAATGTAACCATTAATTTCATATTGTAGCAAACAGTTAAAAATTTTTTTTTTTTTGATTTTGAGAAAAAAAATTTGACTACACACTTAATAGAGGTACATAATTCCCATTTAGGAATATTTATAGAAAATAAATTTCAGGAATGGGGCAGTTGCAAGGGTCTGAAATGTTGTGTTTTCTATAAAGAAAATGAAAGTAGTTGATGAGCTGAGAACAAAGATGCCTTTGGGTTCTAATTAAGTCCCATTGTTCCGGAGATGAGATTTTGGCTCAAAATATATTGTTTTAAATGGGAGTTTCGCGTGGTGACGTCACTACGCATACAATTTTCAACTACTTTACTTGTGTGTATCTCCGAAACCGGGACACTTGGGAAAAAACCAAAGGCACCACTGTTCTTAGCTCATCAAGTACCATCATTTTCTTTACATAAAATAAAACATTTCAGACCCTTGCAATTGCCCCATTTGACACCTTTACATGTAATGGAATGATGTAGTAGTATACGAAAATTTTCATTCATGATATATGATGTGACACTAACACTAGTAGTGATATTGTGTCCCTTGGGTTCACTTTAAGGTGATTTTTCAGTGTTTAGTGCCGATTTCTGCCTCCAGAGCGCTACCGTTTGATTGATGTCACATTGCAGGCCGACAGTATTGTATATTTAAGAAAATGGAGTGTCAGTTACTAGGTACCTAATCATCTGAAGAACGTCTCTGCAAAATATCTCGTCAATAACTCCAAAAATAAGGCTGAACGTACCAAAAAATGAAATATCGCATTTCATTACAAGAATCATTTTGCGATATTCCATTTTTTGGTACTTTCAGCCTTATTTTTGAAGTTGTTGACGAGATATTTTGCAGAGACGTTTTTCAGATGATTACAGAGTAACTGACTTTTTCGTTTTCTTAAATATAAATGACTTTTGGCTGGGAATTTGACAATAATCAAGCGGTAGCGCTCCGGTGGCGCGAATTGGCACTAAACACTGAAGATTTACCTTTAGTAGTTATTAGCCAGAAAGAAAGGTTCAATTCGGATTTGAAATAAGTGCTATCGGTAACTGTCAATATATTGACAAATTATTGACGGCTCATTCAAAATGGACATTTTTCGCCTACAATTTGATTCTGGTGAAACTGTGAGTATCAAATGGGTTTGACGTTAGTAGTAGATCCCTAAAATTTTGCCTTTTAAAAATACTTTTTAGAGTGGAGGGGGAGGGGGGCTCAAAGATACAAAATTCAAATTTAAATGTTTCGCTAACAAATGCAGCTTTTTAGATGTGGTTTGGGCAAGAATAGGTGGAGACAAATTTCTCTTTTATCGACTTTTTACGTGTTCAACAAAATCTTAGCCAAAAACTTGCAATTCGCGATTCCTTTGATGTTTGGGCCAACAATTTCTCGCTGTCTTTTTGAATTATCAGTCTGGTAGTTTGCTGTGTATCAGCGTAACGAACACATGATTTGGGTGGCTGGACTTAACTACTACTATTACTACTACTAATAAATTTTTGTAATTCAGAAAAAATGCATCTTTCGCAAACGCAAATTAAAATTTTTTAAATTGTTGAAAACCTCACGAGCGGCTTAGGATTCTACAAAAATTTCAGTTTTTTTTTTTTCCAATTCACCTCTATTTTCCAGCCTTTATCTTCAAGATAAAGTAAACATTTAATATTTTGAATTTCAGGTTGTAATTGTTGTTGGAATATTCATCATGGTTCTAGGAACGTATGTTAATTTATTTGCTACAGAAGAGGCTTTGTCTGGACAAGACAAAGATTCTCATGATGGGTCATTGCAAAAATTTGCAGCTCCAGACAAGGATTTTTTACCGGAGAGTGAGTACCCACTTTCATGATATTCCTTCCATCTTTGAAATCTTTCCCCCTTTGTTGTCACAAATCTTCCAAGGTTTTCCAAAGTCAAAACAGGATGTCGAGATTCACAGAGGGAGCTGACTACGAGTGATCGAGTCGAGTAAAAAAACCAGATAAGTTTGTCGGTCGAATTGACTTGAAGACTAGATAAAAACTAATTATTGAAAATTATATGAACTAGAATATAAACTAAATATAAAATATAAAACTAGATATTTTGGGAGGTCGTATCTGTTTATCAACCCTCCTTATCTCTAGCAAATTTATCTGATTGGTTCAAAAGATTAATTGGTTCGGAAGATTATCAGAAAACTCTGTCATGAAGAAGTGATGCTCTATGTCAGCGGGTCCCAACCTTTTTTGGTCGCGGACCACCAATCAAATGATCAGTGGAGGCCGCAGACCACCAACTTGAAACAACGAACAATCGATTACCTTTTTTTCTTTTTTTTCTTTGACAATGGAGGGAGGA
The DNA here is from genome assembly GCA_011764245.1 of Trialeurodes vaporariorum. Lineage (NCBI taxonomy): Eukaryota > Metazoa > Arthropoda > Insecta > Hemiptera > Aleyrodidae > Trialeurodes > Trialeurodes vaporariorum. Next base: position 56,737,984 of record VMOF01000320.1, on the reverse strand, counting down.
AATGAAAACTAACCTACCTTGCTATTTTAAATACAGCCACCGGTTGTTGGGAACCGCTGAGATAATTATTGAACAAAAACAATAATTGAAAACTTTCAATTTTGAAATTAATTTTGAATTTCAAAAACCGAAAAACGAAAACCTGGAAGGAGGAATTTTATAAACTTATAAAAATTTAGGTTATGACTCGTTCAAATGATAACTTTATTTTTTTTAGCTACTGACAAAAATATTGGTCACAAATTCAACGTTTCCACTTTCGGGCAAAAAAAAACGGGAAAAATTCGGAAAGGTCCTCGCGGACCACCAAAACCTGGTCCACGGACCACTGGTTGGGAACCGCTGCTCTATGTTGACTCGATTAGATAAGTTGACTGAACCACTCCTGCGGGTGGTGACTGACGAGTTGTTCGGTCAAATTCCTTTTTTTTTCTCCCTATGAAGCTCCTTTAATATGTTTAGGTTTTCATTCTCTTCAAACTCAGTTTTATTTTAATTGCTTCTCCAAAAATTATATCTCTTAATTTTTTTTTTTATTTCTTTGCCCTCAGTGAAACTAAGCAACGAAGAGCCAAAAAGACTAGTGGATGAATCGTTTCGGAACGAGCCTCAAAAAATCAATGCCGATGAAAGTCAAGTGGTGGAGAATTTGCCAAAAGAAACTCGGAAGGAACCACTTGTGCCGGTTGAACCGTTGGACACCAAAAAAATCGATGTAGATGTCAGCAAATTAAAAGCACCGCTGAATGAAGGTAAAAATCCTGAAGTCAAACAACTGGAAGACTCGGGCGACTTGAAAAACAAAGCAGAGGAGATGAAAGCTCCACTGGAAGTAAAGGTAGAAAAATTAGCAGAAAAATTGAGGCCGGAAGAGAAATCTGCTGAGAAACAAGTAGAAAGCCCTAACCAGCCTGTACCAGTTATGAAAGAGAGCTCGAATCGAGAAATTCCCATCGCCAAAGCGAGGAAAATAATCAAAGCTAAGAGGTTAAGCGAGATAAACAGACTGAGGAGTACAACCTCGGCTCCCAAGATTGGTAAAAACTCACCCAGTTTGGAGGGAAATTTAAAACCTGAAATTATGGATAGGTTGAAAGATACCGTGCCTCTGCCCATCGCATTGCAGAAAAATTTGAACATTTTCAATATCTCCGCCAATCAAAGTGCTGATGCGAAAAAGGATCTTAATAGCATGAGCAAGGATACAAATCCTGATGATTTCAATAGAAACGGTGTTCCAGAAAGTAATTTGAATAATGTCAAAAATATTAAGAGGGACTTGTTAGGTCAGAAAACGGAGAAGGGTGTCGTGTATCGCGAAAGGCGAGATTTGCTCACCATCACTCAACAGATTACTGATGATGATGTGAAAATTGAAGACGAAAGATTAAGCAAAGGAGTCGCAAAAACTGAGGACTTTGTAGCGACAGTCAGAAGCATTGAAGTCGGAAGGAAAATGGAGACCTATGAATCTGAAGCTAAAACTGTGATAGGTGGTGAACGTTCTGAAGTCAAAGTTGTTGACAGAAACAAAAACTACAACTTAAGTAGTAACGGAGAAGAAAACAAAGAATCAGATAAGGATGGAGAAAATTTCGTTGCTCTCGCTAATGAGATGGTGGATATTCTAGTGGGGGAAGTATCCGTGAATAACAAAGTACTTAAAGAAAAAGAAGTGTCTAGTTTAGAGAAAGATCCACCCCAGGTAGCTTTGATTCCCGCAGAAGAAGGCCCTAAATTGGATTCAGATCCAAGCAAAGAGTTGAGAAATAGATTTTCCGATTTTGGAAATCATGAAAGACTAGGTGCCAGAGAAGTTGCAAACAGGCTTGACCAGAAGGTTGTAAAAGCCGAGACTTTGAAAGAAGCACTGAAAAATTCAAACTCGGTGAATGTTGGGAAGGAAGAGTCTTGCATCAAAAATCAAACGAGTAGTGAAAAGTCTGAAACCAATAAGGTTGCTAATAAATCCGAGCCTATAGTATCCGATATGGTAGATCAAAAAATTGTCGCTAGCAACGGTCTGAGTATTCAGGCAGCAGGGCATTTATCAAATCCTGACAACGTGCTTGAAAGTCTCCAACTGTATCCAGGTGATCTGAGGAACGCCTTCCCTGATGTTGCGAAACCCCTCAGACGAGATCTAAAATCTTTAGATATCAATGCAGAGTTGCGCTCTGATAGTAAAAGTGTTCCTGATGATCCTCAATTTGTAAAGGAAAATCTAGCTAGCATAAGTAGTAAAAAAAATTGAAATCGAGGACGGCAGGTGACACTTGACGAAAATTTAATTGTTGAATTTTTATTTTTGTGGTTTCCCTTCTGTGGGAGTGTTTTGGTGCTTTCATTCCAGTGCTGCCACATTGGGCAAAAAAATATACACATTTTACATCAAGTCTTCCGGGAAATTTTTAGGGCTGTGCAAACCTTTGGAGGTTGGTACCGCTTCAAACCGTAGTGCCGATTCGGGTTTGGTTTTTACCTGAAATATAAAAATTTTTACTTTTTTAAACCACTTACTAACTATTTTTTATAATGTGAATTTTGGTTCTAAGCACAACTTTCAGTTGTAAAAATCGTTTGAGTTTACTATTACGTGGCAAAAATGTTTCAATGGATACATTGTTGTGCCTACCAACAATTCAAACCAATACCTCAAAAATATCTGAAATTACAGTCAATTTTCGATTTATAGATATTTCCTGTTTTAAAAGTTTTCTGTAAGAGATAACTTTTACCAAACGATGCATCGAACTTTCTCCCAACTTTAACAGTCAAAGGTTTGGGAACCTTTCCCTGAAGTTTGGTTTGAGTCTGAAGTTCGCACAGCTTTAGAACTTTGTATATTTTTCACCAAAATCTGGCAGCACTATTTCATCCTACGACCTATACATTCATTTAGAGTGGCAGTTTAATGGCCTGCGTAACCACCATGAGGAATTTTTAGGTTAGGCTTAAGCAAGTAATTTTCCCACAAAGAGTAAACAATAGTCGCAATTGCATTGAGAGCCAGCGTGGTCAATGCTGATAAGAGTCGGCTTCTGATTGGCTGGAAATGGAGGGAAATTGTGGTGCAAAAATGTCTTAGGGTATAGGGAAATTAACACAGGGTTTTTGTTCGGGACGTTTATCTCGAAACCTGTGCAAAATTGTCTCTAAACAATTAATTCGAGTCGATTTAGCAGAATTTTCCGAACAAATTGATAGGTCACAAGTACCAGTATATTGCAAATTCGAGAAGACTGTTTCAGTTGAAAAGTACGCACAATAGTGTGTTTACATGCTTGGCGTGTGTTTGAGCAGTGTTTGAGTAACTCACTATTGTGCGTATTTTTCAACTGAAACAGTCTTTTCGAATTTGTACTAAAGTGGCATTTATGATCTATCAATTTTTTCGGAAAATTCTGCTAAATCGACTCGCATAAATTGTTTAGAGATGATTTTGCTTAGATTTTGAGATAAACGGCCCGGAACGGAAACCCCGTGTTAATTTCCCTATACCCTAAGACATTTTTGCACCACGCGTGCAGCCAATCAGAGGCCAGCCCGCATTTCCGATTCCTTATCTGTGCTGACCACGCAGGCCTCCCATTCAATTGCGACTCTGGTTTACTCTTTGTTTTCCCATTTATTCCCATATATTTTGTTGCAACTAACAGAGGCTGGATCATGTTTCAATCCAGTGTGCGTCACATCTGGCAGCACCATAAGAATACTTGGAAATAAATGGAAAAATTACTTGCTTGAACCTAACCTAAAAAGTCCCCATGGCTGTTACGCAAGTAACCCATTAAACTGCAATTCTAGATAAACGTACAGCTCGTTGGTTTCATCCTGTTCTTTTTTTTTATCTCAGTTTAGTTGTTTGCTGTGAAACACCAGCTCAAAAAAACCATTGTGTTTCGGCAGCTGGTCTTTACTTCCACTATTACTACTGCTACTATTACTACTGTTACTACTACTACTGCTTGTTACTATTACTACTACTACTACTACTACTACTACCACTAGGTACTTCTACTTCTACTATTTCTATCATGTCTATTGGACTCTGCACCTGGTTAACATTGAGGGAGCAATGTTTTGACAAACTTATTCCTCATTAGTCTTAGGTGATTCTTCAGGGATTAGTGCCGATTTCTGCCACCAGAGCGCTACCATTCGATTAATGTCAAATTACAGGCCAAAAGTAAATTATATTTAAGAAAACGGAGCGTCAGTTACTGGATAATTATCTGAAGAACGTCTCTGCGAAATACCTTGTCAATAACTTCAAAAGTAAGGCTGAAAGTACCAAAAAATGAAATATGCATCGGCTTTCGATACAAGAATCTATTTGCAATCTTCCATTTTTTGGTACTTTCAGCCTTATTTTTGAAGTTATTGACAAAATATTTTGCTGAGACTTTCTTTAGATGGTTATTTAGTAACTGACTCTCCGTTTTCTTAATTATAAATTACTTTCGGCCTGTAATTTGACATCAAGCGAACGGTAGCGCTCTGGTGGCAGACATTGGCACAAAACGCTGAAGAATCACCTTAAGATGATTCCAGGGTTGATTAGTTCCAACTGTGGACACCACGTCGGGCTGCTCTATAAATCAACCGTTTTTGGCTAAATTTGACGAATTTACGCTTAAAACACAAATTTGAGGAACGTCAGCACCTGCGAGCATACTTCAGGAAGATCCCCTGAAAGTTTCAGGCTTAAACACTCAAAAATACAGCCAGAAATTATGAATTACAAAACTTTCCGTAGGCCGCAATGAGTGCGAGTGAGGCAGATAGACGTATCATCACTCGTGCTCACTCTCTTTCACTAAGCTTATGGCAAAACGAATTTCATAATTTACGGCTTTAATTTTTAACCAATTTTGCTCAGTCTGGGCTCAACAAATCCATAAAAAAATTTTGAAGGTGCTGACGTTATTGGATTTTGCGTTTTATCTATGGTTTCAGTCTAAAACGCCAAAAACACGACTTTTTCAAAAAGCGATTAGTGGCGCTATCCATTGGATTGAAATCTGGAAAAGTTTCGCCTGGAATCACCTTAAGGATTTGAAATTAAAAAATCAAATTCACTCACCGCTAAACCAAAGCATTTTTCTACTGTGAGTATGAGCTGCCAACAGAGAAAAACAAATCGACCTACTGTGTATCTTCGGTGATGACAGTACCTACCTATGTCGGAAATAAAAAACCAAAAACAGGTATTCCTCTGAGAATCCAAAATAAGTCGTTGATCTCAAAATAAATTATTCCTCTTGATGATGTGGTAATAGTAAGAAGGAAGTATAATTTTAAGCAAAGATTTTCAGTTTATTGATCGGCTAGTGGAACTGTCCTTTAGCGTTCTAGGTTTTGCTGCGAGAATCAAGGTTTCCTTTCTCATGCTCTCATTAAAACTTGTGTTGATTGAGTGGATTTTCCAAGGAGCCAGAACCGCTGAGGGAAAACGCCTCTTCATAAGTCCTATCCCTAAGTGGGTTTCCCCTTTTTTAAGGGGGAGTTTTCCTCAAAACCCGGAAAAAGTTTTACCCTAAAATTTTTAAAATTTCAATAAAATATTTTCTGAATTTTTTAATTTGAGAAGAAAAACGGAAAAAAATTTTTTTTAAATTATTTTTCCCCCTTTCAAAAATAATTTTTCCCCAAAAGGGTTTTTTTGATCTTGTGAATTTGAGGTTTTGGCCCCCAAAAAAACAAAAAAATTTTTGGAAAAAATGCTTTTTCCGAAATTTTTGGATTTTTTTTTTAATTTTCCGCTTTTCATGTTAAACCCTTAAATAAAAGTAAAACCCAAAATTTTTTCCAAAAAAGAATAAATTTTAAAAAATTTACATTTTTGAGGTTGGGTATTAAAATTGTTTTTTAAAATTTCCAAAAATTGTTTTGGTTTATTTTTTTTCAAAAGTTTTTCTGGGGTTTTAAAAAATTAATAATTATTTTTTCCTTCGTTTATCCCCCCCCCCCCCCCTTTTTAAAATACATTTAAAAACGGAAATTTCGGGGGTTTTTACCTTTAAAAGTCCGTTTTTTAATTTTCCTCAGTAACAAATTCATTTTTTTAACTTTTGGGAATACTTTTGGGGTTTAAAATTTGTTAAAGGGGGGTTTTTTCCCCCCCCAAAACTAAAAATTTTAAAATCCCCCCTTCTTGTAAATATTTGTTTTAAAGGGAAAAATTTCAAAGTTTTCCAAATTCGGGGGTGTACTTTTTTATCGTTAATCTTTAAAGGCATTTCGTTTTAAAAAACATTTTGGGAAAATGGAATTTTAAATATTAAAATTTAAAACAATTTTTTTTTTCGGTTAAGAAAGGGTTTTCATAAAATTTTGTTTTTAGCCCCCAAAAATTTTTTTTAAAAATTTTTAAAAAAGGGGGCTTCTTGTTTCTTTATTGTTAATCCTTTTGCTCACAAATTATGAAAAAGTTGTCTCCGTAATCTTAGACCCACACGAGATCTTCCCAAAAATGGTTTTATGTGGGATCATTTTTTTTGAAATCCCACAAGACTCTGTGTTAAATATCATCTCTTACCTCAGTGAGATACAGCGAGGGAAAGGGTTGTTCTCTACAAGGACGGTTTCAAGCAATTATTTAGGTTCATTTCACTCGACATCGTTTTTAGATACTTTGAACCTTACTTATGGAGACAAAGTTTTTTTGAATTTTCAATGGATTTTGGTCTTTCCCCCCCCCCCCCCAAATAATAATGTGTACCTTCAAAATTTAAAGAAAAAAAAATGGGTGTAAATGGGTCACAAACTGAAAAATTTAATGAATTTGAAAATCAAATTCTTCAAATGCATTTTCATTTATTGTTGCTGTTTAAACCAAGAGCACAAAGGCTCTAATATGTCTCTTTGTTCATAAAAACAATAAACTCATTATTTTTATTAATTCTTTGTTTTTTTTTCTTCTTCTTTTATTTTATTTTATTAGAGTTGCCTAATTTTAAATACATACCAACACCTAGTTTCTAACTCGGCTGAATTCTTCGGAACTGTTTGTAACATCAATTTATGAGGGTAAACCTGTCTTTACTTCATCTATTAAGTTCAAAAATGTTTCACTTTTCATTGGGACTTCACAAAAACTAGCAAGATTTAAATTTTATTTTTTCCGAATTAGGATCACTGACGTTTAATGGCTGTGCTAAACTTATATTTACGTGGTTTCAGGATTATTTTGGATGTTGGGGGGGGGGGGGGACAGAAACTTAAAACATTGTTGAACTGTATCAGTGTACAAAGGATGGATTTATTGTCTCAAATCGAAATTTAGAGTGGTTTTGAGGAATTTTTGTTAATCCGAAATTTTCAACAGCAAAAAAATTTAGACTCAGCCCAAAAACTTATTTTTGATTGATTTCATTTGGGATAAATTGTTTTGTAGAATACAAGCTTGTCATTTAGACTAAGAGTATATTCTAGGCTATTTTGTTTAAATTCTTACTTTTCTGATGGGAGCTATGAATTTTTATTACTTGCACCTTGCTTGCACCAAGTACCTCAGGGTGCTTCGGTGATTTCAAAAATGCCGTGCGACAAAACTCGAAATCCGGACTTTTTTCGCGAAATTTGGCATTTGACACGAAATGTCCTGCAAATTCAGCTAATTTTTTTTCTGATTTCATAAAATCTTCGTGATTTCGCGAGTTTACGAGTTGACGAATTTCGCGATTACGCGAGTTCAAAAAAACCAAGCGGTAACAAGTGTCACGTGTCTTTCAATCTCAAGCGGACGTATCTCACCAGTGTTGCCAACAGTGGCTAGATTCGACCACACGTGGACAATTTTGATGAGAATATAGCCACAACCAAAGAGTAAACAAGAGTCGCAATTGAATGGAAGGCCTGCGTGGTCAACGTAGATAAGGGATCCGAACGCGGGCTGGCCTCTGATTGGCTGCAACGGGTGAGGCAAAAATGACTCGGGGTATAGGGAAAATAACACGGGATTTTCGTTCCGGGGCGTTTATCTCGAAACCTAAGCAAAATAAAATCCAAACAATTTATACTCATAATAGGAACTAAAACACAAATGTATGAGATCAAATAATGATTCAAATGTATTTAATCACCTTTAGTAAAAACAGAAATTACGTATAAAAACCCAAAATTCAATATTTAGAACTTTCGAGCAACGTCATCTGCAGATATGAATGGAAAAGTGGATAATATAGTTTTTACCCGACAAGTGACAAAGGGTCAACTTTGAGTTCACCGTACTTCCACCGGTGGAGAGATATGAGTCCGGTCGTTTCAGGACGTTTTTCCACACCCCTTAGGCAACTCTAGGTACCAATGTCATCCACTGAAGTGCGAATTTCAAAATGTCACTTTTGGCCAGGTTTATAGGCAAAATACTCCTCCGTGCGTCGTTCCCGTAAGCGAACACGAGTGCGAGAGGGATACCGTTACACGAAAAAAGGGCTCCCACTCGCACTCATTGAGCGTATGGTGGTTCGGTCCGTTTTCTCCGTCGTTCCCGTAAGCGAAGACGAGTGCGAGAGACGGAGAGAGAGACCGTTTTACGAAAAAAGGTCTCTCTCTCGCACTCATTTCGTCTTATGGTGGTTCGGTCCGTTTTCTCCGTCGTTCCCGTAAGCGAACACGAGTGCGAGACGGAGACCGTTTCACGAAAAAGGTCTCTCATTCGCACTCATTTCGTCTTATGGCGGTTCGGTCCGTTTTCTCCCCTCTCACTCGTAAGCGAAGACGAGTGCGAGAGAGAGACCAATTTACGAAAAAAAGTCTCCCTCTCGCACTCATTGCGTCTTATGGCGGTTCGGTCCGTTTTCTCAGTCGTTCCCGTAAGCGAACACGAGTGCGAGAGAGAGACCGTTACGCGGAAAAGGTCTCTCACTCGCACTCATTGGTCTTATGGTGGTTCGGTCCGTTTTCTCCGTCGGTTCCGTAATCGAACAGCAGTGCGAGAGAGAGACCGTTACACGAAAGAGGTCTCTCATTCGCACTCATTGCGTCTTATGGCGGTTCGGTCCGTTTTCTCCGTCGTTCCCGGAAACAAACACTAGTGAGAGAGAGAGACCGTTACACGAATAAGGTCTCTCACTCGCAATCATTGTGTCTTATGGCGGTTCGGTCCGTTTTCCCAATTGTTCCCGTGAGCGAACACGAGTGCGAGGAGGAGACCGTTACACGAAAAAGGTCACTCACTCGCACTCATTGGTCGTATGGTGGTTCGGTCCGTTTTCTCCGTCGGTTCCGTAATCGAACAGCAGTGCGAGAGAAAGACCGTTAGGTACACGAAAAAGGCCACTCACTCGCACTCATTGGTCTTATGATGGTTCGGTCTGTTATCTCCGTCGTTCCCTTAAGCGAAGACGAGTGCGAGAGAGTGACCGTTTTACGAAAAAAGGTCTCTCACTCGCACTCATTACGTCTTATGGCGGTTCGGTCCGTTTTCCCAATCGTTCCCATAAGCGAACACGAGTGCGAGAGAGAGACCGTTACATGACAAAGGTCTCTCACTCGCACTCATTGGTCTTATGGTGGTTCGGTCCGTTTTCTCCGTCTCACCCGTAAGCGAAGACGAGTGCGAGAGAGAGACCGTTTTACGAAAAAAGGTCTCTCTCTCGCACTCATTGCATCTTATGGAGGTTCGGTCCGCTTTCTCAGTCGTACCCGTAAGCGAACACGAGTGCGAGAGAGAGACCGTTACACGAAAAAGGTCCCTCACTCGCACTCATTGGTCTTATGGTGGTTCGGTCCGTTTTCTCCGTCGTTCCCTTAAAACGTATACGAGTGCGAGAGAGAGACCGTTATACTAAAAAGGTCTCTTACTCACACTCATTGGTCTGATGGTGGTTCGGTCCGTTTTCTCCGTCGGTTCCGTAATCGAACAGCAGTGCGAGAGAGAGACCGTTACACGAAAAAAGTTCTCACTCGCACTCATTGCGTCTTATGGCGGTTCAGTCCGTTTTCCCAATCGTTCCCATAAGCGAACACGAGTGCGAGAGAGAGACCGTTACATGACAAAGGTCTCTCACTCGCACTCATTGGTCTTATGGTGTTTCGGTCCGTTTTCTCTGTCGTTCCCTTAAAACGTATACGAGTGCGAGAGAGAGACCGTTATACTAAAAAGGTCTCTTACTCACACTCATTGGTCTGATGGTGGTTCGGTCCGTTTTCATCGTCGTTCCCGTAAGCGAACACGAGTGCGAGAGAGACCGTTACTCAAAAAAGGTCTCTCACTCGCACTTATTGTGTCTTATGCCGGTTCGGTCCGTTTTCCCAAATGTTCCCGTAAGCGAACACGAGTGCGAGGAGAGAGAGCGTCACACGAAAAAGGTCTCTCACTCGCACTCGTTGGTCTTATGGTGGTTCGGTCCGTTTTCTCCGTCGTTCCCGTAAGCGAACACGATTACGAAGAGAGACCGTTTTCACGACAAAGGTCTCTCACTCGCACTCATTGTTCTATGGTGGTTCGGTCCGTTTTCTCCGTCGTTCCCTTAAAACGTATACGAGTGCGAGAGAGAGACCGTTAAAAAGGTCTCTCACTCCACTCATTGGTCTTATGGTGGTTCGGTCCGTTTTTCTCGTTCCCGTAAGCGGAAACGAGTGCGAGGGGAGAGACCGTTTTTCAAGGTTTTCTCCTCGCACTCATTGGTCTTATGGGGTTCGGTCCGTTTTTTCAATCGTTCCCGTAAGCGGAAACGAGTGCGAGGGGAGAGACCGTTTTTCAAAAAAGGTTTTCTCCTCGCACTCATTGGTCTTATGGCGGTTCGGTCCGTTTTCTCAAAAAGTTCCCGTAAGCGAACACGAGTGCGGGGAGAGAGACCGTTACCAAAAAAGGTCTCTCCTCGCACTCATTGGTCTTATGGGGTTCGGCCTTTTTTTCCTCGTTCCCGTAACGGGGAAAAGAGTGCGAGGGGAGAGACGTTTTACGAAAAAAGGTTTTCCCCCTCGCACTCATTGGTCTTATGGCGGTTTGGCCTTTTTTTCCCTGTTCCCGTAACGAACACAGTGCGAGAGAGAGACCCTTTTTCAAAAAGGTCCTCACTCGCACTCATTGGTCTTATGGGGTTTGGTCCGTTTTCCCTTTCCCCCTAAGCGAAACGAGTGCGAGAGAGAGACCGTTTTTCGAAAAAAAGGGCTCTCCTCGCACTCATTGGTCTTATGGAGGGTTTGGTCCGTTTTCTCCGTCTACCCGTAAGCGAAACGAGTGCGAGAGAGAGACCGTTTTAAAGAAAAAAAGGGCCCTCCTCGCACTCATTGGTCTTATGGGGTTCGGTCCGTTTTCTCCGTTGGGCCGTAACGAACAGAGTGCGAGAGAGAGACCGTTACACGAAAAAGGGCCCTCACTCGCACTCATTGGTCTTATGGGGTTCGGTCCGTTTTCCCTCGGGTTCCCCTAACGAACACAGTGCGAGAGAGAGACCGTTACACTAAAAGGTCTCTTATTTCCCCTTATTGGTCTTATGGGGTTCGGTCCGTTTTCCCTGGGTTCCCCTAACGAACAGAGTGCGAGGGGAGAGACCCTTACCAAAAAGGTCTCTATTTCCCCTTATTGTGTCTTATGGGGTTCGGTCCGTTTTCCCAAAAGTTCCCGTAAGCGGAAACGAGTGCGAGGAGAGAGACCCTTTTTCAAAAAAAGGTTTTCTCCTCGCATTATTGGTCTTATGGGGTTCGGTCCGTTTTCTCAATCGTTCCCGTAAGCGGAAACGAGTGCGAGGGGAGAGACCGTTTTTCCAAAAAAGGTTTTCTCCTCGCATTATTGGTCTTTTGGCGGTTTGGTCCGTTTTCCCAAAAAGTTCCCGTAAGCGAACACGAGTGCGAGGGGAGAGACCCTTACTAAAAAAAGGGCTCTCACTCGCACTTATTGGTCTTTTGGGGTTTGGTCCGTTTTCCCTGTTCCCGTAAGCGGAAACGAGTGCGAGGGGAGAGACCCTTTTTTGAAAAAGGTCTTTTTTCCCCGCACTCATTGGTCTTGGGGGTTCGGGCCTTTTTCTCCGTCGTTCCCGTAACGGGGAAAAGAGTGCGAGAGAGAGACCCTTTTACGAAAAAAGGTCCTTTTTTCCCCGCACTCATTGGTCTTTGGGGGGTTTGGGCCTTTTTTTCCCTGTTCCCGTAACGAACAGAGTGCGAGGGGAAGACGTTTAAAGAAAAAAAGGGCCTCACTCGCACTTATTGGTCTTATGGGGTTTGGTCCGTTTCCCCACAATGTTTCCCTAAAGGGGAAAAAGATTTGCCAAAGGAAAAGGCAAGAAAAAGGTTTTCTATCCCCTTTTTTTTTGGTGGCGGCCGTTTTTTTAAATGGTTGCCCAAAAATGGGAAAAAAAGTTTTTAAAACCGCTCCAAAATTGCTTGAAAAAGAATGAAAAGAAAAATTAAAACTAGAACAAAATTTTATTTTGAAAAAAAGAACCGGGCCCGGGGAAAAAGATTTTAATTTTGGTTGCCCCCGCAAAAAAAGTTTTTCCCCAAAATTTTTCCTAAAAGATTTGAAAAAAAGTGAGGGGAAACCAGATTTCTTTTAGAAACGGGAAATTGGGGTTTTAAACCCAAAACAACCCGTCCGCCATGTTGGGATATAGGAACACTTTTATTGGGCGAAAAAAAGTATTGGATGGGATCCGCGAAATTTTCTGTGGAAAAGCCTTGAAAAAAAGTAGGCCGGAAACTTAGATTTCTTTCCAGAATTTTAAAATAAAGGTTTCAAAAACAAATACCTCGTCCCCCATGTTATATAGGACCCAACTTTTTGGGAGATTCCTATCTTAATTTCGTCACTCTTTCTATGCTGACAAGGATGATTCACAGAGTAATTAGTCATCAGAGTGATGATCCACATCCGATGAATGGTACCGTAACACCAAGTGACACCGGTGTCAAATGAAAGTAGTCTCTTATTGGTCACTTCTTGATGGAGTTTCAGAATTGTTAGATGGGAATCTCCCATTGTTAGTGCCTTCGTCCACCATTACGCTCCCGCAAATAACTGCGTTTATTGAGTTTAGGAGTGGATTTTGGAAGTTTTTAGTGCCGCCATCGTTATTTTTTGAGGTTTTTACGCCATAATCGACTATTAAATCGCTTGTAGAAAAAGTGTGCAATAGCCCCGCGACTCTTGTTTCCTCTTAGGCCACAACTGTCACGCTTCCGCATCCGTTCCTCGAGCATCCTCCATCCCTATCCACAGTGTGGACAGTTTCCAACTATAGAGAGCTATAACTTTAGAGTGGCAGCGGATCGGTCCACCTTGTGCCATACAGGGTAGAAGGAATCCCGGGAAAAAGCGGAATTTTGACGGCAGATTCCAAGGTTTGAGGTTAAGTTTTGTAGGTCGTTTCCAGAGACAAAGCCGTTTCCAAGTCGTTTCCGGCGATGCCCGAATTTGTTTACGGAACGACCGGAAACCACCAATGGGCGGCACCCTAGGTGTCAACAATGAACCAGCGGAACGTTCCTTGATGTGCCACTCTAAAGTTATAGCTCATTGTTTCCAACTCGAAAACTGTCCACGCGTGGGCTATTCTACCCCGTCCAAACCTGGCAACACTGAATCTCACAGTGTATTTAATAGTTGAATCTAACATTAGGACTAACAGGGTCAAAATCTTAGTCTTGGCGAGGGTTTTAACGAAAAAAATTGCGCTGGCAGAAATTTCAAGTCCACTTTTGCATCTCTGTGCGCTCGGTACCTTTTTTCTCCTTTACTACCTACAATGCAATTTTTCATAAATTGGCCTTCATATCTCCACTACTAAAAAAAAGAAAGAAAAGAAGGGCGGAGGAAGACGGGTTGCGGACCATTGACCGCGTCCTCGGGGTATACGTGTATTGCCATAGTGAACAACAAAAGGCGACGAGAATAAAGACCTTTCACTGCCGAAAATCCCTCCTCGCAGTTGTCAATAGTGCACTAATAACTAAAACATTTTCTGAATTTCTCCACCTATCTTCCGAAATTGAACGGACTATAATCATCAGACGTTTCCGCCGCCTACGCTGACCATCTTTAGTGATAAAAATAAAAAAAGAATTGCTTAAAAATGTAATTTATAATTACATCATGGTGGCAGAGGAAAAAAAAAAATGCCAACATTTTATGAGACACACAAAATCTACCAACGTAGTGAAAATACATAGGTTGTACAAAAAGTACTGCACATTTTCGTTTTTTGAACGAACGGAAGCAGCTATCAAATTTCTGTTTATGTGCTCTTAAAGTCCTAGTAATTACCTATAAAATGAGACCTTGTGGAGCTCTTTAAGTTAAAAATTCGCTGATTAACAGAGTTTTGAAAATGACGTTTTGAACGTACCCCTCCAGGATTTTCAGTGGTTTTTTTTTTTCAATAAAAAAAAAATAAATAAATAAAAATCAGAGGCCTTACAGAGACTGAATTAAGTTGGCAGTATGGAGCATCAATGCTGGTAGCTAGTAGCTAGTTGCAAGCGTTGCCATGGAAACCGTCGACAAGAAATAACTTGTTCAGTCCTCTGTACGGCGAGTGTTCAAGCGTGAGCTTGTCCGTCTCTGTCACATCTGTTCCGAGTGAATTTCCAAGCTTTTTTTCAAGATGAGCGCTGAATCGAAAAAAGAACAACACCATGTCACAATCGTGTTTATAAACATCTTTCATTTCTAAAAAAGTACCTTTCACTGAAAAACCGCGAAGAAAACAATAATGAATGACATGGTGTTGTTCTTTTTTCGATGCCGCGCTCATCTTGAAAAAAAGCTTGGAAATTCACTCGGAACAGATGTGACAGAGACGGACAAGCTCACGCTTGAACACTCGCCGTACAGAGAGGACTGAACAAGTTATTTCTTGTCAACGGTTTCCATGGCAACGCTTGCAACTAGCTACTAGCTACCAGCATTGATGCTCTATACCGCCAACTTAATTCAGTCTCTGTAAGGCCTCTGATTTTTATTTATTTATTTTTTTTTTTATTGAAAAAAAAAACCACTGAAAATCCTGGAGGGGTACGTTCAAAACGTCATTTTCAAAACTCTGTTAATCAGCGAATTTTTAACTTAAAGAGCTCCACAAGGTCTCATTTTATAGGTAATTACTAGGACTTTAAGAGCACATAAACAGAAATTTGATAGCTGCTTCCGTTCGTTCAAAAAACGAAAATGTGCAGTACTTTTTGTACAACCTATGTATGATGACAATGAGAATTGACAATTTTTCTCATTGTCATCATGTGTATAAATATATACGTTTTATATTTGCCATAGAATTCAATTTCATAAAAAAAGGGAGAGAAAAAGCCGTCTGATAAAGGCACAGCCGAAA
This sequence comes from Trialeurodes vaporariorum, assembly GCA_011764245.1. NCBI lineage: Eukaryota > Metazoa > Arthropoda > Insecta > Hemiptera > Aleyrodidae > Trialeurodes > Trialeurodes vaporariorum. Next base: position 56,722,706 of record VMOF01000320.1, on the reverse strand, counting down.
GCGAATAATTCATTTTGTCACTACTTATTCAGTTTCAATTAAACAGAGAATAGGATGGCACAGTGTAATCAATCCTACCATCATTTTTTTTTTGTTTTTTTTTTTTTTAATTAAGCTTGATCGATAATAAGTTTTGTTCTGTGTAGTTTCAAATAAGCATTCTTCACTACGTGCTACAGAGGTAAAAAGAAAAAAAAAAATGTGAGTTTTTTCTTTTCAGAGGAATTTCAGCTGCTCTCCGCGACGCACAGCACCTCAAATCGAGGAATATGTTTAAACAAAATGGATCAATTAAGTACTTGGTTGTAGAATATGTAGAATGACCACAGAAATTATAGTGAGACGTCTCGACTATAAAAATTAACTTATTTCACATTTTTTAGAGACCAATTTACCTACATCAGAATTTTCAGTTTGCAGAATTCTCATATACCTACTTCCTCATTTCCTCATCGACCAATTTTTAATAGTTTGCAATTTATTCTCTTCATCACTTGGACTTTTTGAGGCTGAATTATGCAAGGTCTTTAGTAAATTTCCGGTATCAAAATGAGCACCGAATATCTTTACTAAAAAAGAGTTGGTAGTGTTTCCATTTTGGACTTTGAAATTGGAGAGGGAATTTTTGTTGATATGTCGTCGTAAAATAGTTTAGTTTTTAGATTTTAATAAATTAGTTCTTTAGATTTTATATTAACTTTATATGTAGGTATAATCCTTAATTTTTGACATTTGAGGACTTTTTATAGCTTATTTCAAGGAAAGAAAATATTTATGAATGCTATCGAGAGTAAGAGAGAGAGAGAGAGAGAGAGAGAGAGAGAGGAGAGAGAGAGGAGAGAGAGAGAGAGAGAGGAGAGAGAGAGAGAGAGAGAGAGGAGAGAGAGAGAGAGGAGAGAGAGAGAGAGAGAGAGAGAGAGAGAGAGAGAGAGAGAGAGAGAGAGAGAGAGAGAGAGAGAGAGAGAGAGAGAGAGAGAGAGAGAGAGAGATTTTAACCCATCTATCAGAAATATACGGTCTAAAGCCGTACAACTGGCAACACTGATGAATGTGTACCAGAGCGGTAAAATAACTGTGCGAAGTAGTTATCACGTCACTGTGACTCAAGCGTCTGTTTTTACTGGGCGTCAGAGTATCCTCGCTTAAAGCGCTGCAAAAGTTATAGAAACGGCTAACTTTAGTCTGCTGTTGGAAATTTTTGATTTTTGTCAACATTTTGGCTGTCTGTGTATTAAACCCACCGCATGGAAGCGAGGTCGAACACGATGGTATTGGGTGTTTTCCAAAAGCTTAAAAGTTCGATCATTTTAATTAAGTAGTTTAACCTATGCATCCGTGAATCTGAAAGCCAGAATATCCAAATCGAAAATACCCTATCAATGTGATACTGTGTTGCCACATGGAGTAAAAATTAATTGAAGATAATACACACTTTTATTGTAATTGGGAAAGAAAGAGCGAAGGTGAAACTAGGCATAGGTGGCGCGGAGGGGGTTAAATTCTCTCCCCCCTCCCCAATAATCTGAGGGAGAGGCTTGATATTTTTTTGTTTAACCAAGGAATCACTGTAGGTGCAATTACTGTACTTTCGATGCGAGTGTCGATTTTGAAGACGCGCGCACATGTGCATTGGTTTCAAGTCCGTAATTAATCGACTGATAACCTTATGAAAAAGGTCATAACTTTCAACCAGAGACAAATAGAGACCCAGCGCAAAGCTTTCGACAGGTGTCCACTTTTCTGGCTCAATTTTGGTCGGAACTCATCGAAACAACAGCCACATTCGCCTATTGTTGACTAATGAGCGCGTGGTTTGCATTCGCCAAACAAAACCTGCTTCCGTTTCCGGGACCGCGGACCAATCACAGCCTTTTGTTGAGCTCACCATCCAACATTAGGCGAAGGTTGATTGTTGAGGCCGATGAGTCCCGACAATAGTGGTTCACGAAAAGTGGACACCACGCGCACGGTCTCTATACAGGGTGTCCGAGAAATGAGTTCACACTTTTGCTGTGAGCGCCTGGTTGATTGTAAAAATCTGAAAAATTCAGGAATAATTTATTACCCCTAAGCAACTTCAGAGAAAATGTCGGGGGGCTCTCACCCCCCTTGAGGGGGGGCGTAGACCCCAAAATGTACCCCGTGTTGCCAATATCTCGCATATTTCAAATGGCAGGGGGTATTTTTTATTTCATCATTCAAAAGGGCTTAGAAAACTGAGCAATTTCGTTTTTTCAGATTTTCGGTAGCCCCTCTCAAAACAAAATGGCGGCCAAATAGCTACCCCATACTTTAGAGGCCCATAACTTCGGTTTGAATTTATTTTTTTCAAAAACTAAACATTTTCTGAATCCTCAGAACGTCTTCTTTCCAATGATGTGCCACACTTTATCATTTGGTGGAAAAAAAATGGGGCGCGGAGCCCCCCCACAAATTTTTGTGTTTGGGGGGCTGTAGCTCAAAAAAGTCAAATGTAAAGGGGGGTCGTGTTGTACATCAATCGAAAGGTATTAAAAAAAGAAAGAATTTGACGCAAACCCGAAGTCGCTACGATGCGTCTATTCAAAATGGCGGCCATTTAACGATTTGGGGGTGGGGGACCGTCCCCCCCAAATAAAATCCCTCCATCGAGTGATACACCAATCGAAAGGTCTTGGAAAGAGAAAGAGAATGGCGCAAACCGGACGTCAATACGATGCTTGTATCAAAAATGGCGGCCGGTCAAAGTTTTTTAGCTATAGCCCTGCCGGGTCATAAGCAAAAAGCTTTGACCGGCCGCCATTTTTGATAAAAGCATCGTATTGACGTCCGGTTTGCGCCATTCTCTTTCTCTTTCCAAGACCTTTCGATTGGTGTATCACTCGATGGAGGGATTTTATTTGGGGGGGACGGTCCCCCACCCCCAAATCGTTAAATGGCCGCCATTTTGAATAGACGCATCGTAGCGACTTCGGGTTTGCGTCAAATTCTTTCTTTTTTTAAAACCTTTCGATTGATGTACAACACGACCCCCCTTTACATTTGACTTTTTTGAGCTACAGCCCCCCAAACACAAAAATTTGTGGGGGGGCTCCGCGCCCCATTTTTTTCCACCAAATGATAAAGTGTGGCACATCATTGGAAAGAAGACGTTCTGAGGATTCAGAAAATGTTTAGTTTTTGAAAAAAATAAATTCAAACCGAAGTTATGGGCCTCTAAAGTATGGGGTAGCTATTTGGCCGCCATTTTGTTTTGAGAGGGGCTACCGAAAATCTGAAAAAACGAAATTGCTCAGTTTTCTAAGCCCTTTTGAATGATGAAATAAAAAATACCCCCTGCCATTTGAAATATGCGAGATATTGGCAACACGGGGTACATTTTGGGGTCTACGCCCCCCCTCAAGGGGGGTGAGAGCCCCCCGACATTTTCTCTGAAGTCGCTTAGGGGTAATAGATTATTCCTGAATTTTTCAGATTTTTACAATCAACCAGGCGCTCACAGCAAAAGTGTGAACTCATTTCTCGGACACCCTGTATGTCTCTTCTTTCACCCCCCCCCCCCTACCAAGAGCCGCGCATAAAATGAGATAATTTTTGCTCCTTTTGGAGTACTCCAAAACATAATAATTATATCTGAAATGATTCCTTATGATGGCCTAGTACTGCGGTGAAAATATCAGCTGAAGTTCTCAAACGGTCCCGGTGCCCCCTTCCCCCAAGCGCCCAAGCGCCCAAGCGCCCCCCCTAAAAATTGATTTTTCCGTATAAATCTTGTAGACATGTGTGTGCATCGATGTACTTGAAAAATGATTTCCGGGAGTAATTCTATACACGTAATTTTCATTTCTATGGCAAAAAATTTATCTGGGTTAATTGTACCTAGGGGGAGTTGGGGGTCACTTTTTCAGATCTTTCCTTTGCCTCAAAGTCATAAAAATTGAACGGAACGGTAAAAGTTTGTCACAGATACGAAAAGGACGTAAAAAGAATGAAGAACGTTGATGTGATCGGTTTTTTCTCGTCCGATCGATTTACCTGGGTATTAGTGGCGTAGTGTGCACTTACTTTGGCAACGTTGCAGTTGATCCATTTATACCCTTTAAAAATGGTGTTCGGGGAACACCATCGCATTCAACATTTAAATGCGTTTAAACAGGGGTGCCAGACCCCCCTAGACGCCATACGAGTTACCCCCCCCCCCCCAATCAGACATTTTCACCCCCTCCCCCAAGCTAACATTTTCAACCCTCCCCCCCCCCCCCCGAAGCAAACATTTTCAACCCCTCCACCGGAGGGTCTGGGGGTTATGGCATACCCCCCAGTGGGAGGGGGCTCAGGGGTCCTCCCACGGAAAATTTGTGGAATTTCGAACTCTCCAGGTGCAATTTTTAGCTGTTTCCCTGATTTAACGGTTTCAAACGCATTACATATTCTCACATCAAAACCGCGATAGTTACGACTTCATTTATAATCCCCCCCCTCCCCCCAATCTAATTTTTTGGAATACGAGCACGAACTTGACTCTGATAATTTTTAACTCTGTGACAAGTTGAGGATATCTGTCTCCCCCCTGAGTGAGGGTCTCCCCCCTAAGTTAGGGTCTCCCCCCTATAAGTGAGGGTCTCCCTCCTCAGTTAGGAAGGGAAACCCTCAGTTAGGGGGGAGACCCTCAATTAGGGGAGAAACCTTTGCTTAGGGGGAAGACCCTCAGTTAAGTGGGAGACCTTCAGCTAGGGGGAGACCCTCAGTCAAGGGGGAGGCCCTCAGTTAAGGGGGGAGGCCCTCGGTTTGGGTGTGAGGCTCAGTTAGGGGGGGGCGGAGTTACATACAAAGTACAGGAGAGAGAATAGATTTTGACCTTTCTTCCCTCTAAAAATATTTTTTCCTTCCTATTGAAAAAAAAAAAAAAAAAATCTCACCCCCCCCCCCCAATTTGAAAGTATACGAGCAGCTCGTATGCAAAGATGGGATCTGGCACCCCTGCGTTTAAATATAGGTACACAATTACAACGCTGCCAAAGGGAATGCAGGCACACTACGCTTATCCCCACAGCTCGGAATAATCTAGCAACATACAGGCACAGAATAATACAATCAGAACGGAAATTCTGTCGGATTTTGAAGCAAATTCATTTCGCGTCCGCCATGTTGGGATATAGGATGTTTACATCTGGATTCGCACGCGAAAAAAAAAAAATATAGGACATGATCCGCGAAATTTTATTCTAAAATGCATTTAGAATAAAAGTGAGGCTGGAAACTTAAGATTCTTTCCAGAATTTACAGGAATAAATGAATTTCAACGCACTAATCACACTCGTCCGCCATGTTGGGATATAGGACCACAGCGTTGCCTATTGGTGCCGTTAAATTCCAAACTTGCTTCCATTGGCTCTTATGGGAGTTTCCGTTCTGATTGTATTATTCTGTGATACAGGGTGACTATGAAAAGAGCTTAGGAGTAGATTTCGAAAGTTTTCTACGCTACACCATTCTTATTCTTTCAGGTTTTTGCGTCTGAATCAACTCTTAAATCGCTTACATCAAAAGTGTGCAACATTCTTAATGTCTTAATTTCGGTTATAAGAAAAAACGAAAAAAAAAAATTACAGGAGAATCATGAGCCGTTCATTGAGTAGCGTGGCAAGAGACTCCATTGTATCCGCCTTCATCTTACTGATGATCGATAGAGTCACCAGTTACACAACGTCAGGACTCACCACTCTGGAGCCCGAAGTGTGGACGCACAATTTAAATCATGTTGGAATTCCGTCACGATTGCCGAACGCGAGCCAAGAAAGCCTTCTGAGGCACAACATTGTACCGCACTATATCACGGATATCCCAGAATTCGGCGTCGAGGTAATGCGAATCTCGATGGATCATAATCATTGCAGAGGGGATTATTGGGGGACGTAATTTTGAAGACAAGGGATGAGAGACGAGGCAGCCATTATAAAAATATCTTATCGACATTTTACGTTAGCTTCGGTTATTTGCCTCTTATTATTTGATCTTAACCCTTTTATGCACATATTATGGGATTTGACTTTTTTCGAGATTTTTTTTCGACTGTTCAAAAGAGGACAATTTTCCAAGAATTTTGATGGGTCACACAGTATTTTTTTTTGCAAGATTTTCATTTAAATGGGACAGTTGCAAGGGTTTGGAATGTTGTGTTTTGTATAAAGAAAATGAAAGTACTTTATGAGCTGAGAACAAAGATGCCTTTGGTTTCTAAATAAGCCCCATTGTTCCGGAGATGAGATTTTAGACCAAAATACATTGCTTTAAATGGGAATTCCGCGTAGTGACGTCACTATGCATACGACCTTTCACAACTTTACCCGTGTGTATCTCCAAAACTACGAAACTTAGGAAAAAAACCAAAGACACTATTGTTCTCAGCTCACCAAGTACCATCATTTTCTTCATAAAAAACACAACATTTCAGACCCTTGCAACTGCCCCATTGCATAGAATCCCATGTTACATAAATTGGCACACATGTGTATCATTTCCCGTGAAAGGGATAAATCAAAACTTTCTAGACAGATGAATTTGAAATTGGTTTGGAATGAAGGTCCAAAGACTCCTTTTTAAAGTAGCTACCTGGAAACTTAAATCTATATAAATGTTTCTCGTGGAAAAATTCTTGCACGCAATGAAGAAACAGATGTCCACGTAAGAAACAAGCTAATTTTTTCTCACCTGCAGGTAAGAAAAAAATTATTGTAGCTTACGGGAACAACTTGGGAAACAGTCCACAACGCCAAAATACGCAATGAGTCGGAGAGAGAAACCGTTTCACGAGGACGATATCTCTCTCTAGCATTCGTTGTCGTGTACGGGAACAACGATTGCTTCCAGAAAAATCGATTGTTTTAACACAAGTTTCAATGAATGGAGAAAAAAAAAAAAAAAAAAAAAAAACACTCTTACAAAATTTCGCGCTTTGCCACTGATATTGCATCTTGACTTTATGCTAGCATGTAAATATATGGAGTCACTTTTTAAATGTAGGTTTTGCTTCGATTCTAGGTGATTTTCCCGAGCGGAGTCAAAGCTGAATTCGGTAATATTCTATCTGTTAATCATACTTTAAAAGCTCCCAAAGTCACGTGGCCTGAAGCAGAGGACGAAGAGTTCTATTCGCTGTTTATGATAGGTAAGTACAGTGAAAAAGTTCAAACATAAGTCCAAAATGTTTAAAAGAAGAATATTAAGAATTAATAACTTTGAAGATAAACATCTTCGTTTAAGAAATGATTAGGGATAAGTTGTGAAAAGGGAAAAATAGTCGATGAGTACATCTATTTTCCATAAACATTTATGAGACTTAATCGACAGTCCTTATTAGCATCTGAAATTGATTTCCGAAAAAATCTGAAATTGCACTCTCAGAGACGGGAGTACTGCATCAAAATTGAAATCAGGAGAAAAAGAGAGGGAGACTGCGTGTTCATGAAGCATTAGATTAGAATACAAACGAACGAATGAAAAACAATCCCTGAAGTGAAATAAAAATGGAATGAAAATTTGAATAAAAATGTTGGTTGAATCGGAAATTTTTTGGAATCATGGAAGCGATTGAAAGTTGACCAGGGCACAAGAGGCACATGCTGCACTGGACTTCAAAGTAACTCTTAACATTCATCAACGTCATTATGAAGACGGAATTTAAAATAATAATAATAATAATAATAATAATAATAATAATAATAATAATAATAATAACATGGACCTTCTAAAAGTAAACATGGACCTTCTAAAAGTAAAAATAAGAGACCAAGAGAAGAGGAAGAGCCGAAGACCATAGTACAAGCAGAGAAGCAGTTTAAGAGAGCGCTATCCTATATGAAAAATCTTATAAATGAAATAGAGATGGAGGATGGTCTGAAAACTGGCGCGCGAGACATGATAGACAATATGACAGAGGCATTCGAAGACATGAAGACAATTGCAGAAGAATCCCAAGACCCGATACGACCTGCTGGCGAAAACCTACAATTGGGGGATCTAAAGAAAGATATATTGTGTGAAATGCAGAAATTGGTGAAGGAAGCCGTACGGCAAAGTTTTTTAGCTATAGCCCTGCGGGTCATAAGCAAAAAGCTTTGACCGGCCGCCATTTTTGATAAAAGCATCGTATTGACGTCCGGTTTGCGCCATTCTCTTTCTCTTTCCAAGACCTTTCGATTGGTGTATCACTCGATGGAGGGATTTTATTTGGGGGGGACGGTCCCCCACCCCCAAATCGTTAAATGGCCGCCATTTTGAATAGACGCATCGTAGCGACTTCGGGTTTGCGTCAAATTCTTTCTTTTTTTAAAACCTTTCGATTGATGTACAACACGACCCCCCTTTACATTTGATTTTTTTGAGCTACAGCCCCCCAAACACAAAAATTTGTGGGGGGGCTCCGCGCCCCATTTTTTTTCCACCAAATGATAAAGTGTGGCACATCATTGGAAAGAAGACGTTCTGAGGATTCAGAAAATGTTTAGTTTTTGAAAAAAATAAATTCAAACCGAAGTTATGGGCCTCTAAAGTATGGGGTAGCTATTTGGCCGCCATTTTGTTTTGAGAGGGGCTACCGAAAATCTGAAAAAACGAAATTGCTCAGTTTTCTAACCCCTTTTTGAATGATGAAATAAAAAATACCCCCTGCCATTTGAAATATGCGAGATATTGGCAACACGGGGTACATTTTGGGGTCTACGCCCCCCCTCAAGGGGGGTGAGAGCCCCCCGACATTTTCTCTGAAGTCGCTTAGGGGTAATAGATTATTCCTGAATTTTTCAGATTTTTACAATCAACCAGGCGCTCACAGCAAAAGTGTGAACTCATTTCTCGGACACCCTGTATGTCTCTTCTTTCACCCCCCCCCCCCTACCAAGAGCCGCGCATAAAATGAGATAATTTTTTGCTCCTTTTGGAGTACTCCAAAACATAATAATTATATCTGAAATGATTCCTTATGATGGCCTAGTACTGCGGTGAAAATATCAGCTGAAGTTCTCAAACGGTCCCGGTGCCCCCTTCCCCCAAGCGCCCAAGCGCCCAAGCGCCCCCCCTAAAAATTGATTTTTCCGTATAAATCTTGTAGACATGTGTGTGCATCGATGTACTTGAAAAATGATTTCCGGGAGTAATTCTATACACGTAATTTTCATTTCTATGGCAAAAAATTTATCTGGGTTAATTGTACCTAGGGGGAGTTGGGGGTCACTTTTTCAGATCTTTCCTTTGCCTCAAAGTCATAAAAATTGAACGGAACGGTAAAAGTTTGTCACAGATACGAAAAGGACGTAAAAAGAATGAAGAACGTTGATGTGATCGGTTTTTTCTCGTCCGATCGATTTACCTGGGTATTAGTGGCGTAGTGTGCACTTACTTTGGCAACGTTGCAGTTGATCCATTTATACCCTTTAAAAATGGTGTTCGGGGAACACCATCGCATTCAACATTTAAATGCGTTTAAACAGGGGTGCCAGACCCCCCTAGACGCCATACGAGTTACCCCCCCCCCCCAATCAGACATTTTCACCCCCTCCCCCAAGCTAACATTTTCAACCCTCCCCCCCCCCCCCCGAAGCAAACATTTTCAACCCTCCACCGGAGGGTCTGGGGGTTATGGCATACCCCCCAGTGGGAGGGGGCTCAGGGGTCCTCCCACGGAAAATTTGTGGAATTTCGAACTCTCCAGGTGCAATTTTTAGCTGTTTCCCTGATTTAACGGTTTCAAACGCATTACATATTCTCACATCAAAACCGCGATAGTTACGACTTCATTTATAATCCCCCCCCTCCCCCCAATCTAATTTTTTGGAATACGAGCACGAACTTGACTCTGATAATTTTTAACTCTGTGACAAGTTGAGGATATCTGTCCCCCCCCTGAGTGAGGGTCTCCCCCCTAAGTTAGGGTCTCCCCCCTATAAGTGAGGGTCTCCCTCCTCAGTTAGGAAGGGAAACCCTCAGTTAGGGGGGAGACCCTCAATTAGGGGAGAAACCTTTGCTTAGGGGGAAGACCCTCAGTTAAGTGGGAGACCTTCAGCTAGGGGGAGACCCTCAGTCAAGGGGGAGGCCCTCAGTTAAGGGGGGAGGCCCTCGGTTTGGGTGTGAGGCTCAGTTAGGGGGGGGCGGAGTTACATACAAAGTACAGGAGAGAGAATAGATTTTGACCTTTCTTCCCTCTAAAAATATTTTTTCCTTCCTATTGAAAAAAAAAAAAAAAAAATCTCACCCCCCCCCCCCAATTTGAAAGTATACGAGCAGCTCGTATGCAAAGATGGGATCTGGCACCCCTGCGTTTAAATATAGGTACACAATTACAACGCTGCCAAAGGGAATGCAGGCACACTACGCTTATCCCCACAGCTCGGAATAATCTAGCAACATACAGGCACAGAATAATACAATCAGAACGGAAATTCTGTCGGATTTTGAAGCAAATTCATTTCGCGTCCGCCATGTTGGGATATAGGATGTTTACATCTGGATTCGCACGCGAAAAAAAAAAAATATAGGACATGATCCGCGAAATTTTATTCTAAAATGCATTTAGAATAAAAGTGAGGCTGGAAACTTAAGATTTCTTTCCAGAATTTACAGGAATAAATGAATTTCAACGCACTAATCACACTCGTCCGCCATGTTGGGATATAGGACCACAGCGTTGCCTATTGGTGCCGTTAAATTCCAAACTTGCTTCCATTGGCTCTTATGGGAGTTTCCGTTCTGATTGTATTATTCTGTGATACAGGGTGACTATGAAAAGAGCTTAGGAGTAGATTTCGAAAGTTTTCTACGCTACACCATTCTTATTCTTTCAGGTTTTTGCGTCTGAATCAACTCTTAAATCGCTTACATCAAAAGTGTGCAACATTCTTAATGTCTTAATTTCGGTTATAAGAAAAAACGAAAAAAAAAATTACAGGAGAATCATGAGCCGTTCATTGAGTAGCGTGGCAAGAGACTCCATTGTATCCGCCTTCATCTTACTGATGATCGATAGAGTCACCAGTTACACAACGTCAGGACTCACCACTCTGGACCCCGAAGTGTGGACGCACAATTTAAATCATGTTGGAATTCCGTCACGATTGCCGAACGCGAGCCAAGAAAGCCTTCTGAGGCACAACATTGTACCGCACTATATCACGGATATCCCAGAATTCGGCGTCGAGGTAATGCGAATCTCGATGGATCATAATCATTGCAGAGGGGATTATTGGGGGACGTAATTTTGAAGACAAGGGATGAGAGACGAGGCAGCCATTATAAAAATATCTTATCGACATTTTACGTTAGCTTCGGTTATTTGCCTCTTATTATTTGATCTTAACCCTTTTATGCACATATTATGGGATTTGACTTTTTTCGAGATTTTTTTTCGACTGTTCAAAAGAGGACAATTTTCCAAGAATTTTGATGGGTCACACAGTATTTTTTTTGCAAGATTTTCATTTAAATGGGACAGTTGCAAGGGTTTGGAATGTTGTGTTTTGTATAAAGAAAATGAAAGTACTTTATGAGCTGAGAACAAAGATGCCTTTGGTTTCTAAATAAGCCCCATTGTTCCGGAGATGAGATTTTAGACCAAAATACATTGCTTTAAATGGGAATTCCGCGTAGTGACGTCACTATGCATACGACCTTTCACAACTTTACCCGTGTGTATCTCCAAAACTACGAAACTTAGGAAAAAAACCAAAGACACTATTGTTCTCAGCTCACCAAGTACCATCATTTTCTTCATAAAAAACACAACATTTCAGACCCTTGCAACTGCCCCATTGCATAGAATCCCATGTTACATAAATTGGCACACATGTGTATCATTTCCCGTGAAAGGGATAAATCAAAACTTTCTAGACAGATGAATTTGAAATTGGTTTGGAATGAAGGTCCAAAGACCCCTTTTTTAAAGTAGCTACCTGGAAACTTAAATCTATATAAATGTTTCTCGTGGAAAAATTCTTGCACGCAATGAAGAAACAGATGTCCACGTAAGAAACAAGCTAATTTTTTCTCACCTGCAGGTAAGAAAAAAATTATTGTAGCTTACGGGAACAACTTGGGAAACAGTCCACAACGCCAAAATACGCAATGAGTCGGAGAGAGAAACCGTTTCACGAGGACGATATCTCTCTCTAGCATTCGTTGTCGTGTACGGGAACAACGATTGCTTCCAGAAAAATCGATTGTTTTAACACAAGTTTCAATGAATGGAAAAAAAAAAAAAAAAAAAAAAAAAAACACTCTTACAAAATTTCGCGCTTTGCCACTGATATTGCATCTTGACTTTATGCTAGCATGTAAATATATGGAGTCATTTTTTAAAATGTAGGTTTTGCTTCGATTCTAGGTGATTTTCCCGAGCGGAGTCAAAGCTGAATTCGGTAATATTCTATCTGTTAATCATACTTTAAAAGCTCCCAAAGTCACGTGGCCTGAAGCAGAGGACGAAGAGTTCTATTCGCTGTTTATGATAGGTAAGTACAGTGAAAAAGTTCAAACATAAGTCCAAAATGTTTAAAAGAAGAATATTAAGAATTAATAACTTTGAAGATAAACATCTTCGTTTAAGAAATGATTAGGGATAAGTTGTGAAAAGGGAAAAATAGTCGATGAGTACATCTATTTTCCATAAACATTTATGAGACTTAATCGACAGTCCTTATTAGCATCTGAAATTGATTTCCGAAAAAATCTGAAATTGCACTCTCAGAGACGGGAGTACTGCATCAAAATTGAAATCAGGAGAAAAAGAGAGGGAGACTGCGTGTTCATGAAGCATTAGATTAGAATACAAACGAACGAATGAAAAACAATCCCTGAAGTGAAATAAAAATGGAATGAAAATTTGAATAAAAATGTTGGTTGAATCGGAAATTTTTTGGAATCATGGAAGCGATTGAAAGTTGACCAGGGCACAAGAGGCACATGCTGCACTGGACTTCAAAGTAACTCTTAACATTCATCAACGTCATTATGAAGACGGAATTTAAAATAATAATAATAATAATAATAATAATAATAATAATAATAATAATAATAATAACATGGACCTTCTAAAAGTAAACATGGACCTTCTAAAAGTAAAAATAAGAGACCAAGAGAAGAGGAAGAGCCGAAGACCATAGTACAAGCAGAGAAGCAGTTTAAGAGAGCGCTATCCTATATGAAAAATCTTATAAATGAAATAGAGATGGAGGATGGTCTGAAAACTGGCGCGCGAGACATGATAGACAATATGACAGAGGCATTCGAAGACATGAAGACAATTGCAGAAGAATCCCAAGACCCGATACGACCTGCTGGCGAAAACCTACAATTGGGGGATCTAAAGAAAGATATATTGTGTGAAATGCAGAAATTGGTGAAGGAAGCCGTACGGAGCGAGATGAATAAAGCCAGTGCACCAGCACCAAAGAACCAGGTAAACGAAGTAAAAAATGCAGTTAGAGGTGTACTTATACAGGACATGCCCATATTAACAGCACAGGCAATTGCCACAGCAGGCCAACCAGGGACATACGCGGAACGATTGAAGATACCGAGCATAAATGCCCCTAGAATCAGCGCAATCCCGAAGCCCACGGGAACTGTACTCACAATCAAACAAGCGGAAGGGAAGACAGACAAAGACCCCGATTTGCTGGAAAAGGAGTTCAAGAAAATCATAGACGAAAAGAATGAAAACCTACAACTAAGAGGAGTACGTACAGGCAAAGGTTGTGTCGTTGTAGTAGCGGACACCAAAGAGATGGCTGAGAAAATAGTGAAGAACGATCAATTCAAAGAAGCAGGACTAGTAGTGGAAACGGCAAAAAACAGACAACCCGCGTTATTACTAAGGGAGGTCGATGCAGACCTGTCTGAGGAAGATCTCCAGAAAACCCTTTATGAGAAAAACCCGAGACTGCAAGAAAATGGCCAATTAACGCTGCGAGATTTCAGTCTGAACTTTCAACCAGTGGCAAAACTCCAACCCAGAAATAAAAAAATCAAAGACAAGGTCAACTGGATTGTCAAGTGCTCACCGCAAATTAGAAACATCGTGATGAAGCAAGGCGAGAGGCTATTCCTCAAATACGGAACGGTGTACTGCTCAGACTATATCACTCCAACGAGATGTTATAAATGCCAACTGTACGGCCACCCAGCCAAATACTGCCGAGAAGAAAAAGATACGTGTGGATACTGTGCGGGAAAAGGCCATAGATTTAAAGACTGCGAAGTAAGGAATAACCCAGAAGCTCAACCTAAATGTGCGGCTTGCTTCAGGATGAAAGTAAAAGATGATAACCATACTGGGGATTCTTATGAATGTACTGCATTCATGAGGGCTAGGGAGGAGATGGCCAGAAGGATGATTATGGACTGTAGTTCAATAGAAAATTCTGGGCGGGAAGGGGAGGCCCCACAAGACTCCTCCACTCGCCTAGAAAGGGACCGAGGACCTAACCGTGGACAAAACCAGGGCGAAATTAATCAGGCACCTGAGCATCAAGAAAGCACGCAAGACACCCCTTTAGACCGCGGAAAGCAGAAAAAAAGATGGAGCCCGGACGAATATAGGGAAATTATGTGGTGTCATATTTACACCCAAGAAAATGGCACTAATAGTCTCAAAGCCACTTATGCTCTATGGAGACAAAGAAATCCGAGCACTCGGCTGGAGATCGATGCAAACAAGCTCGCCACGCAGAGAAGGTTCATAGAGAAAACTAAAAAGGTTACTCAACAGCAGATAGAAACGATCAGATTACAAGTACGAGCAGAGATTGAAGCAACGGACCGAAACAACGAACCGGACTCGGGTGTCGATAGGCTGGAGGTAAACAGTCAGAACCCATCTCGAAGGCCTGCAAAAAACCATGAAAATGCTTCGGATAACACGGTAGAAAATGAACTGCCGACGCAAGAAGGTATGGAGCTTTTCAGCCGAGAGGACAGTGTACCACTTGAAAGTCACGTTAGCAGGATCAAAGAAGAGCTGATAAAGGAACTGATAGAAACCGAAAGGCTAGATTTCAGCGAGAGAGACGCGATCCCAAGACTGAGCAACCTCGCGAAGGCAGAGAGAGAGGTTGTTCTTGTAAACCGGGCAATAGCTGAGATGATAAAAGAAAAACCGGGAATCACTTTTAAGGACGTCAACAACTTGATTTACGCTGGAGCAAAAGTAGGAAAGAGGAGAATAGATGGAGAAGTGCAGAAAAGGCGACCAAGAAGAAGAACAGGAGAACCTGGATGGCAAAGAAGATTAGAGAATAAGGTGAAAGAAATGAGAAGCCAAGTATCAACACTAGACGAAGCGGTCAAGAATAGGAGAGAATCGCAAAAAGTAAGACAGATAATGGAAATGTACGGAGAAAATAGTGCGAACAATAAGGAGGCCCTACTGGAATTCCTGAAGCAAAACTTGGCAGCGACTGCTCAAAGGCTGAGAAGGTACCAAAAGAGGAAGCAGCAATTTGAGCAAAATAAACTGTTCCAAGACAACCCGAAAAAGTTTTATAGGCAGCTCAGAACCAAAGCGGATGCAGTGGAGAAAGCGCCCGCTAGACAGGATGTGGAAGAATTCTGGAGGGGGATGTACGAGGAAGAGAAGAAGCATAACAAGGAGGCTGAGTGGCTGAAAGGAATGAGGAAGAAGCAGGAAATGGAGTGGATGAGCATAACCGCTGAAGAAGTAACCAGGACCATAAACAGAAGCAAAAATTGGACGGCACCAGGACCTGATAAAATCCAAAATTATTGGCTGAAAAAATTTAAGGCGACTCACGGAAAGTTGACGGAAGCATACAACAAGATGATAGGGGAAGGAGTGACACCAGGATGGCTCCCGAAGGGGCTCACCCATCTGATATCGAAAGGAGGAGATACAGAAGATCCGACGAAGTATAGGCCAATAACGTGTCTCAACACGTCATACAAAGTGCTCACGGCCATACTTACGGACAGAATTTACGCGCACGCGATTAAGATCAAACTTTTACCGCCGGAGCAAAAAGGCATCATGAGAGGGGTCAGAGGATGCAAAGACCAAGTCCTCATTTCCAAATGTATTGTCCAGGACTGTAAAAAAAAACAAGAAAAATCTAAGTAACGCGTGGATTGATTATAAAAAAGCGTACGACAGTGTACCCCACACTTGGATAATCGAGTCAATGAGGCTCGCAGGAGTTGCAGATGAAATTGTGAGGATATGTGAGACGATGATGGGGCAGTGGGGTACGGAAATAAGGTTGACGACCAAAGGGGATCAGATAGAGATAAAAGACGTTTCGATCAAGCGGGGAATATTTCAAGGAGACTCGTTGTTGCCGATGTTGTTTTGCCTATGTTTAATACCGCTAACAGAGATACTCAACAGAGGAAAAGGATACAAGTACGACGCGAATAGAAGACCGCTCACACATCTCCTGTATATGGACGATTTGAAATTATTCGCCAAGTCTGACCAAGAACTTCAGAAGTTGTTAAAAGAAGTAAAAAGCTTCAGTGAGGACATATGCATGGAATTCGGACTTGATAAATGTGCGAAGGTAACTTTCAAGGAAGGGAAGTATAGAACAACTGAAAACATAAAGCTAGGACATGACATGGAAATCAAGCAACTTGAGCAGGAAGAAATCTACAAATACCTGGGCATCGAAGAGCAGGACAATATAGAACAGAAGCGGATGAAAGAGAAGCTGATCAAAGAGTACAAGGATCGGGTCAGAAAAATATTGAGAACGGAACTGAATGCAAAGAATAAAATGAAGGCAATAGGCGCATTCGCAGCACCAGTGCTGCAGTACAGTTTTGGAATACTCAACTGGACGCTGGCGGATCTAAAAAAGCTGATATCGGAACGAGGAAGTTACTTACCATACATGGATTGCACCACCCGAAAGCGGACGTCCATAGGCTTTATGTGAGCAGAAAGAAAGGAGGCAGAGGCCTTCGGCAGATTGAAGCGGCGTGGAAGGTGGAAGCAGTCAACTTAAAAAGATACATGGAAAGGAGAGCAAAAGAAGACGACCATATGGAGTTTGTGCTAGCCCAAGACAAGAAGAACAGAGACGTATGCAACTCAATCAGCAAACTGGGAAGGAAAATAGAGGAAGAGATAAACCTGGATCTAGAGCAAGCCAAAGATGAAGAAGAGAAAAAGAGGAAATCAAAGAATAGGATAGCGGAAGAGATAGAGAAGGAATGGACACAAAAAATTATGCATGGACAGTACCCAAGAAGTTTAAAGGACGAACTCATAGACAAAGAAAGTACGCATTTGTGGCTGAACAAAGGAGTGCTAAAGGGAGAGACAGAGAGCCTGATAGTGGCAGCGCAAGACCAGGCACTAAAAACGAAGTATGTGGCGGCGAAGATCTACAAAGAACAGTGCGACACAAAATGTAGACTGTGCGGGGAAGGTCAGGAGACCATAGACCACATTGTAGCGGCTTGCCCCGTGCTAGCCAGGAAGGAGTATATTGAAAGACATGACAATGTAGCGAAATTAATCCACCATGGCATCTGTCGAGAATATGGAATAAAGGAGCTGCAACAAAAATGGTACGAACACGAACCAAAGAGAGTGCAGGTGAGTGAGGATGGGAAAACAACGATTTTGTGGGACGCGGGTGTTATGACGGATCGGAGGATAGTGGAAAACAGACCGGACATAATAGTGAAAACGACAGAGGAATGCTTTTGTGTCGAAATATCCGTGCCTAGTGATAAAAACGCGAGCGCAAAAACAAATGAGAAGATGCTGAAGTACCAGGATCTAAGCATCGAACTCCAACGGATGTGGAATCGGAAGGTAACAATAATACCAGTAATTGTGGGAGCAACTGGAACCATATTGAAATCTCTGAAGAAACAAGTACGGAAGATCCCAGGACAACATTCGGTCATGCTGATCCAAAAAACCGCGCTGATGGGTACGGCGCGTATACTAAGGAAAGTCCTCATGTACGAATAAGAAAAATCAGAGTTGTAAACCGTGACTGCAGTAGAAATTTAAAAAAAAAAAAAAAAAAAAAAAAAAAAAAAAAAAAAAAAAAAAAAAAAGGAGAAAAAAAAAGAAAAAAAAGAAAAAAAAGGAAAAAAAAAAAAAAAAAAAAAGGAAAAAAGGAAAAAAAAAAGAAAAAAGGAGAAAAAAAAAAGAAAAAAAAAAAAAAAAAAAAAAAAAAAAAAAACTGCACGGTAGGCTTAGGAGTATGATATACTCCCGTTTTCCGATGTTTAATTTTTAAGAAATCTAAAGTATATAATTAGAATGAATTTGTATGTAAAAAATAGTGTAAATCGGCCTAAGTCTCAGGTAGAGACTCGCTGACTGCTCTAAATACCATCTACCCACTAAAAGGTGAAAAAAAAAAGGAATAATAATAATAATAATAATAATAACTGTAGAGCTGTGGGCGCGCCTGTCGACACAGACAAGTGGTACCAACATCAGCCGAAACCTGTAGTGAACTCTGAGGACGGGAAGACCACTATCCTGTGGGATCGCCCGGTCCAAACCGATAGAACCGTTCCGGCTAACCGCCCCGACATAGTAGTTAAGCAGAAAGACGGCCCCTGTTTGCTCATCGACGTAGCTATACCGATGGACAAGAACGTTAACAACAAAGAGGCCGAAAAGCTGCTTAAGTACAAGGCACTGGAAATTGAAATCCAAAGGATGTGGAAAACCAAGACCGCAGTTGTCCCGATAGTAATCGGAGCCACCGGTGTAGTCACGACCGCGATGACGTCACATCTTAAACGCGTCCCTGGCAGGACATCTTTCGCCAGTATTCAGAAAACCGCCATACTATAGGAACTGCCACCATCCTCCGGAAAGTACTCACTTAGAATAGACATGAACACACACCTTTTTTTTTTTTTTTTTTTTTTTTTTTTTTTTTTTTACCGTAAGGGTCCCTTCCCTAGGGCAGTGCAACCAAAGTTGCGCAAATTCTGCCTTCGAAGGGTCACAAACCCTTTTTTCTGTGCGAAAAAATAAATAAATAAATATACATTACGAAACTCATGTCGCACGCCGTGCGACATATATCGCGATAAGCCCTGAGGCTTAGGGCCATTGTTTGGCCCCGCCCCAGGGGTAACACCTTGACACCTGTCAACCATAGGTTGGCAGTGAACAACAACACACATAATAATAAAAAATGTTAGTACCTATATCAGTCCAAATGTCTGAAGAGTATTGTAACAATAGGCAGTCTGTTCAAAAATAATTTAATTAGGTATTTCAAAAGCTCAAACAGAAAAATATGTTTAGAAATTATTAGCCTTTGTTGAAGTTTTTTCGATCACTGTGATTTTCACAGTCCGCAACTTTCAAAAATATAATACTTACTTCTTCAATACAGATTCCCAACGAATGAGTTGAAGCAGAAAACTGTCTATTCTATCTCAAAATGAAAATATTTTTGGATTAAAAAATTACTCCCTATTCGTGTTGTTAGTGGCTTGGGAGAATTGTAACCTGCCATGGCTCAAATCAGTGATCATTTATAAATGAAAATCAAGTTCCTTTGAATTTGATTTTTTTTTTTCAATTTTACGTACTTATGTACTGCAGTCAATGATAGTTTTAGGAAGTCTCTGAAATTAGACAGTAATGCCACCCGACCCTTTCTTACTGAACTCCATTTCACTTTCATTTAAATATTTTTTTTTTCTTTAATTGAGACGTGAGCTTTTTACTAAGAATAATAAATCATAAAATGTTAAAAGTATTCTGCAATTTTCATGAATTTAGCTCTGCATATAAAATTGGATTTTTACTAGCGATAATAATTACAATGTATTTGGTGAACTTTAATATGTTTAAAAGCTGGATACCTAGGGGAGGATAATTTATCGTCTTAGGTTCAATCTGAATCCAGAAAAAGATCGAGCAAACAAAAAAAAAAACAAAAAAACAAAAAACAAAAAATGACCTCATCCTGTAAAAAGAGCAAGGTAAAAATAAAACAAAGTAAAATATAGTAAAAATAACCAGGTTTTCTCATCCTAAGATACCTCTTTCTCACCCCTCTCGCGTGTTTATCCAAGTGATTTGACCCGCTGCATTCAAATTCGGCCTTAGTTTTCACTCAAAACTCATACTTTTTCCAGAATTTCGAATATTTTTTGCTAAGAAGACGTAATTTCGAATTCACGTAAAATCTAGGCCAATTTGATAAAAACTGATACCATTTTTGAAATCAGCGTCTCAAAATGCATAACATAACGGCGATGAAGTGAAATGAAAGGCGGAAAATGATTCTAAAGCACTAAAAATTAGTCAAATTAACACTGATGAATGGTGAATGTCGCGGACACATTATGTCGTTTTGGATGCTTACTTATACCGTCTGGTTATAAATAAGCAGCGAATTTTCGCGACGAATATATCCAACGAAATCATACAAAATCATTGCCAACCTACGCATGACAACAGTGGATGGCACGAAACTGGATCGTGTTTTTCGAACTTTTTTGGTGTTTTCAGTCATCAATGGCATCAATTCGATTTTGAATTCAAGTCCGAAGGTGAATTCGAAATCGAATTGATGCCATCGATGCCCCGAAAACACATCTAAAAACACAATTGAGTTTCCTCGAATATGTAGTTAGGTTGGTATTGTTTATGATATTCGATCGCGAAAATTCGCCAAAGGTTAGAAAGTAAAAGTAAAAAAGGGAAGAGTTCCAATCGGAACTAATCAGAAAACGGCCTTCAGCTTCCGGCCTTCGAATTAGGAGCCGCTGATTGCGACCTTTATATTAATGTCTGCGTCCAGAGTATAATGAAAGGCGCGAGTCGATGCCTCGATCGTAGCCTATTGAGTCTTGTTTAGGACTATACAGTTTTCCCTTTTTTCCTTGTAACAGTGACATACTTAGTTGTCTTCTTCTTATTCTTATTTTATTGTGCCTTTAGTGTGTTAACTCATCCTTGAGTACAAATGATGGAAAGTCCAAGAGATGAGGTCAATGATCGACCCAGTTTTGTATGTTGTGTTTGGGTTACTGCCTTTGAATACGGAAGGAGTAGGGGGGTTTTTTTTTGTCTATTTGTTTAGGTGATCTTGTGGTCACTGAATTAGGCCAGCAGTAAGCGTATTAGAGCGAATGACTCGTTGTTATGACACAGGAGAGAGCACTTACAATCAAAAACCAAAAACCATTAAACTTTCCGTGTCGTGGTAGGTATCTTTAAAAAATTAGGAAGAATGCCTGTGTTAAATTGGGCAGTAGCAAGGGTCTGAATTGTTGTGTTTTCTAGAGCTATAAAGAAAATGGAAGTAGGTGATTGATGAGTTGAGCGCAAAGACATCCCTGTTTCTAAGTAAGTGCCATTGTTCCAGATATGAAATTTTGGTCCAAAATATATTGTTTAAATGGGAATTCCACGTCTTGACGTCACTACGCACTCGATTTTTGCCAACTTTATACACGTGCGTATCTCCAAAACCGGGAAACGTAGGAAAAAACCAAAAGGCATTACTGTTCTCAGCTCATCAAGTACTATCATTTTCTTTATTTAAAAACACAAAATTTCAGACCCTTTTGCAACTGCCCCATTTAAGAACAAGGATTAAGGTGATCCCAGTCGAAACTAATCCATTTCAATCTAATGGGAAAAGTAGTGTTTTTTGCATTTTAAATTGAAAAAAGGCAATCCAGGTATTGAGAAACGCAAAATCCAAGAATGTCCGCCATGGGCGTACCTATAGCCAGTGGCGTACGTAGGGGGGGGGGGGGGGCTAAAGCGTCTAAAGCCCCACAGACCTCCGATTTTTGGGGGAGGAAGGGAAGGGGGAATCATTTTCAGTCAAACGCTTATCAGTGCGAGCCCCTCCCAAGAAAAATCCTGCGTACGCTACTGCCTAGTGCATATAGCTACACAATTTTTCTAGGGGGGCCAAGTTTGGAAACCCCATGCACCGGGGGAGGGGGTCTGGGGGAAACATCTCCTAGTTTGAGGAGATCCGCCCCGCAGAACATTTTGCCAATTTAGCCGCCCTAAGACGTGATTTTAGGCTATCTCCACCTCGCAAATGATAAGAAGATAAACACACGCTCAGTAAGTAATTCCTTTACCATAAATAAACTGATCTAAGTAATTAGAAAAAACTAACCTTACAATCTTATTCTTTGGTACTCGTGAATTCAAATACCTAATTATAACATCGTAGAACACAAAATTATGGAAAAAAAGGAAAAGAAGGATATTTTGAACGGATTCCCCTCTCGATGTCTTCCGTTTAATCACCAATAGTAAAAATACTGCATAAGCCTGTTAATGTTTTTTTTTTTTTTTTTAAGCGTGCCGTATATATACGGTGCGCATCTTGTTTTCATTTTCATATCTAATATATAAGTCCAATGCCTTGCTTATGGCAAAACCTTTGGCGGGAAGGTTTGAAAAATTAAAAACGTATTTTCTTAAAACTGGTTTCATTAATCGTTAATTTATTGCTGCAATCCAGGAGGTCTCGGCGTCTATTTTCTTAAAATTGTAAAAGTTTTGGTATTCCTGTTAATTTCAATAAGTTATTAAGCGTCAAAGTCGAATTCCTTCAAACGAGAATTCCATACAGGTCCAGCAACCTAAGTCATTTGTGCCAACCAATGAGTCGAAATTCCAAGGCAGGAGGGGGGTGGAAACACCCTTCACAGAAACCCTCTTTGCCCCTCGCCTTTGGGCTCCACCGGTCTCAAGATTTCTTCACGGTGCATTAAGCGTTCAGGACACGCATCGTAAAAGTGTCAAAATCTGTTTGACGAGGGTACATCGATAAGAAGCGACGAGGTATTGATGAAGAGCGGGAGGGGTATAGAAAAGAGAGAGGCTCATTCATATCCTTAAGTAGACCTGTTTAGTGATGACGTCACGATCAGAATTAGTTCCAAACAAATGCTCTATCTCGCTCACTCTCGTGGATTTACCAGATCCAAATTTTCGAACGCAAATTCATGCTAGTTAACCAACAGTTTTCTCAAATTTTATTGCACCATTAGATTCCACTTGCCTTAAAGTATCTTTTCACTGTAACATAATTTCTAAAAGATCACAAGCGAATTTACAATCACAGTTATACCGAAAGACGTTCTACGTTTTGTCCTTGCGTCTTACTCACGGTCTCTTATGGTAGTATCACCGCCATGACACTCAATCATTCTAACTTCTCTTCGTATCGAAGCTATTGTTCGAGGTACAACACATGCCGTGATGGTGCTGATGAGCCTATATCCTAGAATTTTGTGCTCATAAAAACTGTGAGTGTGACAAGGACAAAACATAGGACTTTCTTCGATATAACTGTGATTGTGCATCGATGCGCGATGTTTCAAAAAGTTTGTGATAGCGGGCTCATATTTTATCACTGAGAAAAAAGTGGCTGTTAAAACTGTAAGAATAGAACCATAGATGATTTCGCCTTATTTCAATCATGAGACCTATCGTTGCTGTAGTCAGCGTGCATGAATCTACACGAATTCCGATTGTCTCTATGGAATTTCGATTATTTCTATGGGAAATAAAGCGCGGGAATATATATCCAATCGGAAAATTTTTTGAAACAATCGGAAATTTTTATAAGGGACGTGGAACCCAATGGTGTGATAAACACAACGTGTAAAGAACGTGTTATTTACTAGCACTTGTATTTGAAAATTTGGACCGTGTTTCGTATGGGAAAACCCACGAGAGCGAGTGAGACGGAGCCTTTGTTTGGAACCAATTTTTTTCATGACGTCACACTAAACAGGTCTTTGCATCGAAACATTTGAAATTCTGGGGGATCGGCAAATTGAAAGCCCCTCAATGAGCGTCGATGGAATCAAGGGATTTTTGAGGACATTTTTGGCGTTTTGTTGAAAAATAGGTGTTTAAAATCCAGAACACAGGGAGCCAGAGGGGTAAAATTCGCATTAATTGCTCTAAAAAGTGAGAGGGGCTGTCACGTGTCTTCCACTTCTGGACAGCTTCCTCGCTGCGGCTATGGAATTGACTCTGGAATAACTTATTTACCTATCCTAAAAAGTTCGTTGCGTGTAAAAAATTTTTTCACTGGAAGCTTCTTCAAATTTTGGAAACTATAGGTCCATATGGAACTTTGCTTTTCCAACACGAAAAATGATATTGACCGACGGCAACAGAAAAAAAAAAAAGAAATAATATGACAATGCGTTATAGTGAATAATGGCATAGTTTTAACTGTAAACTTTCGATACTTTTCAAGAAAATAAATGGGGAGAGGGGGAATTAAAATCCACACACCTCTTAAACCTCCACACCTACTAATCTATACCCCTAGAATGCTTGATGTGTAAAGGGCACTTGAAATGGTTAGTCCTGTATATTAAAGGATTATTTTTCATGAATTCGCAAGTGTTCCATTTATGCATATTACGTATCTACATCGTGACAATCGCAATAAGTGCTGACAGCACCTAAAACGGAAAAAAATATAAAAAAACTGTTTATTATTTAGAATCACGGCTTTTCCGAATATGACACTTTTTGACTTCAAAAGAACGCAACCTCATGTTTGATCCCTGAACAAGCCGTTTAAAAGGTGGAGGGATTTAGAAATATCTATTGTCTATAGTTTATGTGGGTAAAAAAGATCGAGCCTTATCAAATAATTTTCTCTTTTCAGCTTTCAATGGGTTTGTTGCAAACTTTTGCTACAGTGCTATAGAGTTTTGATTCTGATGTAAAATTGTCTGAAAATTACATTGGCGGCATCAAATAGTCATAAAATCCACTAATAAACCCAAAAAACGCATTATAAAGAAAGCCAAAATTGCAGTCGTAAAGCCGAACAATCTGTGCACGCGCACGACGAACATCAGAGATAGGTGACCCATTCTCCCCTTTTTCGTTAAAGGGGGGGGGGGAGAAAATATCTCTACAGTCAAACTGTGATTTTAAAAATGTGCATGGTCAAGATGTTGTCTTTTGTGAAGCGGGCGGGGGGGGGGGGGGGGGGGAGCAAAATATCAAGAACAGGGTGTTTCAAAACTTGAGAGCCAAACTTATGGAGTGTATTTTTGGGGTCAACATACATATATATAAGACTTTATTTTCCTACATGAGTATGTGCTGCAAATGTTTCTCTTCTGAGCTAGAGCCCTCCAAAGTTTTGAAAACAAAAAACAAAAAACAAAAACAAACACAAAAAAACAACGCCTTTGACTCATCTCCTTATAGATACATCTGATCTAAATTTATTTTTTTCATAATTTCTCACCAAACAAGCTCAATTGGACAGCACTTGTCACAAAAGAACCGAGTGACATTTTTGATAAAATTGAGTTATTGATTGATAGAGCCAATACTGAATCTCGAAGCAACAAGTGCTTCTTCTGTAATAACAACTATTTCCCGTCAAAATTCCAGGTAAAAGTGAGCTGGTGAGCCTCCATTGATGTCATTGTCCATATGATGAAATAAAATGAGAACTTGGTTCCTTTGGCTGATTAGGTTAAACCTTAATCCGAGTCACGTAAGGAACCAACTCCGACTTGGTTCCTTTTATAGAATTGGGAACGGACTTAAGTCCGGATTAACGGATTTTAAAATAATCAACAGTGTAAACCAACTCTGCCGTTTGGTTTCTGTTAGAGTTTCGTTTTTCGTGATTATGCCAAAAAAAAGAAGAAAGGAACCAAGTCACTTTAAACGCTAAAAATTAAGTACCTTTCCTACGTAGTAAATTCCACTTTTCCGGTGTTGAAATGCAAAAACACAACACGGTAGTTGAATGAAATCAAAACGTAAGTAATTCCAAGTTTTTTTGTTTAAATGCTAGCTCTTCAACTTTGGACTAAATTTTCTCGAGATCAGCTCCATGTTGAATGCTGTCTAATTATTATCATTGCTAGCAAAAGCATTAAAGCTGTTCAGACTTTAGTGGCACGCTTTTCCAACACCTGCGTGTTGGAATTTTCCCTGCTTGTTTTTTTTTTTTTTTTTTTTTTTTTTTTTTTTTTTTTTTTTTACAATTATTTTTCTCTTCTTTCAATTATTATTGCATTTTTTTCATCATCAGATTTTCTTGGGTGGCCAGCCCCCCCCCCCCCCCCCCCCGCATAGTAGCTACACCCATGAACATTTTCTCTTTATTATCGAGCGACGTTCGCATTACTTTACTTTCTCATTTGTCTTTGTTCTCATTTTTCTTTCCAAACAATACCCGAAGATCCGGATGTTTACAAGGAGGTTGTACAGAAACTTCATATCAATACATCCTTTGGCTCGTCGGTAATATACCAGGAGGACAAGTTTCTAAAGGAGAAATTTTAGTGCACTATCAGCTGCCGAGACTCACGAAAGAATATCACCGTAAGTGCAATACATCTTCATTGGAATAATAGTCCATGCAACGGGGAGCTAATATGGACCTTAGCTTCCAAGTGTTGAAGAACTATATGTCTGATAGTCGATTCTTATGTATTTTGGGTCACTGAATCCGAATCTGAACTTTGAGTCAGAATCAGAAGGGCACAGAGACCAGCCGTTCTCCAAAATTACTGTCAAAATCACAGTCTTTTGGCTTATTTTCCTTACAACTCGAGCGCCGTTGATCGAATGAAAAAAATTGATTGGTACAGAATTAAAGTTCGTTAAATTTACAACATACAAGCATCAGACCATTATTTCAAAAAGATCAAAACTGAATGCGCTAAGGAGCCTCGAAAAATCGTGACATTAGCCCGTTGCGGCGCCGGCGCAGCGCATGACCGCATTATGTATGGACTAGTATGGAGCGAAGCGTGCATAAGCGTCACAGTATACTCATCTACACTGTAGCGAAACTCTATAGGAGCGCTTTGGCGAATGTCGTTTTTCAATGTAATCAAATGGGAAAATTGAGTTGTTTACCATCCGTCATCAGGGGGCGCCACCGTGCGTCTAATGCAAATCAAATGGAAGATGTTAGTGTTAACCATCCACCACCAGGGGGCATTTGCCGTTTTTCTAACATTGAGTTTCGGTACTGTGTAAGATAAGTATACTGTGATAAGCGTGACCAAGCGTAGAGAAGTGTGGAGAAAAGTGAAAAAGAGTGACTAAGCGAGACGAAGATCGATGAAGATTGACGAAGTTATTACGAAGCGTGAGTGACTATAAGCGTAACGAAGCGTGACGAAGCAATTACGAAGCGTGAGTGACTTTAAGCGTGACGAAGCGTGCGACGAAGCAATTATACGAAGCGTGAGTGACTATAAGCGTAACGAAGCGTGACGAAGCAATTACGAAGCGTGAGTGACTTTAAGCGTGACGAAGCGTGCGACGAAGCAATTATACGAAGCGTGAGTGACTATAAGCGTAACGAAGCATGACTAAGCAAGGTGAAGCGTGAGGAAACGTGACGATGCGTGAAAAAGTGTGGAGGAGTGTGGAAAAGCGTGACTAAACTGAGGGACGGTAGACGTATTCTTATCCAACCGTTCACAATTTTGATCGTTTTCGAAAAAATTAGCTGATCAAAAGGTTTTGAAAAATCGAAAATTTTTGACCGTCCAAAAATTATTTTGCCGACAAATTTTTCACAACGTATTTTTTCCCTTAAAACGATGACTAGTAGACAATTTTGCACCCAACACGTTTTTAAATTTGATTCATTTTAAGGGGAGCTATGGGTGGTTATCAAACTTAGAACTTCAATATATTGAAAGTTCTAAGTTTGATATTCATTCCCACCACGAGCTCCGCAAATGCTTGAAGCTGCACGTGGGGATTCCCACAACCGCGCTTTCAGTAGAACCGCGCAAAGTTTGAATTGGAGCATGCAGTGCGTGTGCATGGCTAAATCATATGAAAAAGGTATAACCATGCCAGGCACTACATGGTGTAAAATCAAAGACATTATATCATGTATATAATATGTGTGAAACTCCAAGAAAATGAAAATGAGATCAGTATTTCAGTATTTTCAGTCGAAAAAGTCCTTATTACACTCGTTTTTGCGCCGGATTGGAAATTCTAAAATCAGCGAATGATCATTAAAATCACCCAATCAGCGGATCAGCACTTGTCAAACTCTACTGATGGTTAAGGTAGCCTTTGATATCTGACTACGTTCAAGTATCAAACGTTAATGTATTGCTGAAAATATAGAATCCATTCTATGCAACAAGTGGTAGTGGGTCATTCCATTTTAAATCAACCAGAGCCTGTGCTGCCTAGTCATGGATTTTGGAAATATTTTGTGAGGTGATTGTAACTACTTTTAGTAGCTTAAAACGTATTTTTTCACATTTTTTTAGCTTACGGCCCCTGAGATATAGGCAACCGGAAATTCAAAAATTGCGATTTTAGGCTTATCTTTGAACGCGTGCCACAGCCTTAATTCTCAACGGAAAGATACGGTTGAGGTCTCATTTTGATGCATTTTGTGTCTTCTTTTCATTGCTTAAGGTCGTTTTTCATTAATTGAAGGTTTAGCAGGTTGCTTACCTATTTGAACTTTGGTGACCCTATTGCAATTTTTCCGATCTTTGATAGTTTTTTTTAATAGGATAGCGTTGGTAGAAAAAATTCATACTTTCCAAGCTTTAAGTACACTACTAAGAGTACCTGCTCAAAAAAAATTGGATCTCCTGAGCAATTTTTTCTAGTTGAAAAAATTGCTTAAAGTCGGCTGAAATTAAGAAAGACCCAACTTTGAGGTTAAAAAAGTCGATGTGGGGATTCATGAAAAAATCTTAAAAAATAACGAAAATCACCGCTTTTATGTCTACTTTCAATATCTGAAGTCGAAAGTTTGTGTATTTGATCGCTACAGTCGAATTTTTTTTTTTCAAAATTGGTAAAAATACAATTTGCTCGATCACACGCGATTGAAGCGAATAGAAGAGCCAACTCTTTGAGGTTTAAAAATCTCGCAAATCTCTAAAATGATCGCTTTTAAGTCCTTTTTCAACGCCTGAAGTCGAACATTTGATTACTGAAGCGCTTCAGTTGAAATACAAGTTCGTAAAATCGGTAAAAACACAATTAGCACGGCCACAATCTGAGCTCAGTTCAGGGCATAGGGGCATCGCGTGAAATTTTACCAATTTTACAAGCTTGTATTTCAACTGAAGCGCTTCAGTAATCAAATGTTCGACTTCAGGCGTTGAAAAAGGACTTAAAAGCGATCATTTTAGAGATTTGCGAGATTTTTAAACCTCAAAGAGTTGGCTCTTCTATTCGCTTCAATCGCGTGTGTTCGAGCAAATTGTATTTTTACCAATTTTGAAAAAAAAAAATTCGACTGTAGCGATCAAATACACAAACTTTCGACTTCAGATATTGAAAGTAGACATAAAAGCGGTGATTTTAGTTATTTTTTAAGATTTTTTCATGAATCCCCACATCGACTTTTTTAACCTCAAAGTTGGGTCTTTCTTAATTTCAGTCGACTTTAAGCAATTATTTCAACTAGAAAAAATTGCTCAGGAGATCCAATTTTTTTTGAGCAGGTACTCTTAGTAGTGTACTTAAAGCTTGGAAAGTATGAATTTTTTCTACCGACACTATCCTATTAAAAAAAATTATCAAAGATCGGAAAAATTGCAATAGGGTCACCAAAGTTCAAATAGGTATGCAACCTGCTAAACCTTCAATTAATGAAAAACGACCTTAAGCAATGAAAAGAAG
Source organism: Trialeurodes vaporariorum (assembly GCA_011764245.1). Taxonomy (NCBI): domain Eukaryota; kingdom Metazoa; phylum Arthropoda; class Insecta; order Hemiptera; family Aleyrodidae; genus Trialeurodes; species Trialeurodes vaporariorum. The sequence continues at coordinate 56,693,065 of VMOF01000320.1, read as the reverse complement.
ACACAAAATGCATCAAAATGAGACCTCAACCGTATCTTTCCGTTGAGAATTAAGGCTGTGGCACGCGTTCAAAGATAAGCCTAAAATCGCAATTTTTGAATTTCCGGTTGCCTATATCTCAGGGGCCGTAAGCTAAAAAAATATGAAAAAATACGTTTTAAGCTACTAAAAGTAGTTACAATCACCCCACAAAATATTTCCAAAATCCATGACTAGGCAGCAACGTATTTCATTAATTTTGGTTGATTTAAAATGGAATGACCCAGTATGATATTATTCCGTTTGTTTATTTGTTCATTATTATCTATTGTTAGTCCAGTCAAATGGTAGTTTCACCTGGAAAAAAATGGTGGAAAGCGGGAGTTGACGTTTTTCGGTGCAGTTAGGTGTCCTTTTTAACATACTGATTTTTCACCCCTGTGAGGCCTGTGCTAAAGCCGCCATCTTGAAAATAAGAAGCCTAAAAACGGTTTTTTGCAAATATCTCGATTTCTATGCATTTTACGAGAAAAATACTTCAGTACTAAAATGTTGTACGCAAAATTTCCCACAAAAAACATTCTATACACTTTTTACGTACAGCGCATAATTTAGGAGCTAGGAGCGTAAGTAGATTTACCCTTTTTTCGGTACCCCCGCGCGAGCTGCGAAACGCGCCCTAGGCACTCGGTGCATCACACCGCGCTTGTCTCCTCTCTATCTCAACGCACCGCATGCTTTATTTAGGGAAGAGGGGGTAACATTGGCACCCCAGGGTGTCCCTAAAGCACCCTCTAGTGCCCCCCTGAGTCCCCTCCCCACCGTTGAGAGTTAAAACAGCCTATGTGCGCACGGGAATTGAGGGCCTGAGGGGTCCATTTTCCCACTTTTTTACCCGATTTTCGACGAAACTTTTTGCTTTCCCGCTTAAGATATGAAATTTCATGCCGAATTCCAAATTGTAGACCAACTAAATTACCTCCCCCCCCCCCTTCCTCCCACCCACGCTCCTTCCCAAAACACCCCCCTCTCCCCATAATTGCCGCGTTATCATCGTTTTGATAGCGGTTATAGAAAGAATTGGAACCGTTTTGTTTTGTTTGTGTTTTTTCCCCTTTGGAATTTTTTTTCCCCCCCTTAGCATAGAGGCAAATATAATGACAAAGTTATGCTGTTCCTCTTTTTGAGCAAGATATATATTACTGCGTAGATACTGAGGGATGGAGGGGGATCAACTTTATTCATCAAACATTTCTTTTAAGTTTAGAATATATAAAGAATTTCTGTGAGAAAAACTCTCTTCAAATATTATATAATTAAACTCAGAACTGTCTGAATGTTTTTGCTCTTAATTTAAACACGATCGAAAGTCAAAATGTTTACAATATCAAGTATCAAGAGCGGTTCAATTTGTATTTGTCTTTAATAAATTATACCAACCCCCCCTCATAAATGTCAACATGCAGAAATATGTCTAGCTTTATTACAAAAACTATATCTCTTGACATTTATGAAACGGGGTTGGTATAGTTTATTAAAGAATAATGATAAGTTTACAAAAATGGCGAAAAGTTCTGAATGTATACTTTGCACGGTTGTTTTCAAGTAACATTAAAAAATTATGCATTATTGGGTAAAAATATTATCGTTTTACATTTAAACACATGTAGGTCAAAGTGTAAAGTAGTATTATGCTTATGCTATGATCTTTACATCGTTGCATGGACAATTTTATATATGCAGTTTCTTTATTAGAACAAGAATAATACAACGAGAAAAATTTTCCTGTTAATTCAACCGGACGTCTGTTTAATACTTATATTTAACTGGAACTCCTGCTGTTCCAACAGAAACCAATATTATTTTAAAAGGATTTCCTGTTACTTGACCAGAATTCCTGGTGTAGTAACAGGGGTTCCTGTTGAAATAAAAGGAATTCCTTGTTAAAATAATAGGAATTCTGATTAAGTAAGTATTAAAAGGACGTCCGGTTACGGCAACAAGAAATTTTTCTCAGTGTATAGTTCTAAATGAGGGCAAGTCTGGTGAGAAAATCAATCTCATTAAACAAAAAATCAGTGACAGCTCGTGCCATGAGGCAGTAACAGAGTCGCTCCATTTGAACCTACGTAAAATAACCGTTTTGCATCCCAGAGAAATCGATTCTTTTACATAGATTCAAATGGCAAACGACACGGTTGCCGAATGTCACGAGCCGCCAATGTATAAAATTATGCTTCATTTACACAACTAGGAAAGAAAATAAAATACGCGCCAAATACAAATCAAACGGCTCTTGATACTTGATATTGTAAACATTTTGACTTTCGATCGTGTTTAAATTAAGAGCAAAAACATTCAGACAGTTCTGAGTTTAATTATATAATATTTGAAGAGAGTTTTTCTCACAGAAAATTCTTTATATATTCTAAACTTAAAAGAAATGTTTGATGAATAAAGTTGATCCCCCTCCATCCCTCAGTATCTACGCAGTAATATATATCTTGCTCAAAAAGAGGAACAGCATAACTTTGTCATTATATTTGCCTCTATGCTAAGGGGGGGAAAAAAAATTCCAAAGGGGAAAAAACACAAACAAAACAAAACGGTTCCAATTCTTTCTATAACCGCTATCAAAACGATGATAACGCGGCAATTATGGGAGAGGGGGGTGTTTTGGGAAGGAGCGTGGGTGGGAGGAAGGGGGGGGAGGTAATTTAGTTGGTCTACAATTTGGAATTCGGCATGAAATTTCATATCTTAAGCGGGAAAGCAAAAAGTTTCGTCGAAAATCGGGTAAAAAAGTGGGAAAATGGACCCCTCAGGCCCTCAATTCCCGTGCGCACATAGGCTGTTTTAACTCTCAACGGTGGGGAGGGGACTCAGGGGGGCACTAGAGGGTGCTTTAGGGACACCCTGGGGTGCCAATGTTACCCCCTCTTCCCTAAATAAAGCATGCGGTGCGTTGAGATAGAGAGGAGACAAGCGCGGTGTGATGCACCGAGTGCCTAGGGCGCGTTTCGCAGCTCGCGCGGGGGTACCGAAAAAAGGGTAAATCTACTTACGCTCCTAGCTCCTAAATTATGCGCTGTACGTAAAAAGTGTATAGAATGTTTTTTGTGGGAAATTTTGCGTACAACATTTTAGTACTGAAGTATTTTTCTCGTAAAATGCATAGAAATCGAGATATTTGCAAAAAACCGTTTTTAGGCTTCTTATTTTCAAGATGGCGGCTTTAGCACAGGCCTCACAGGGGTGAAAAATCAGTATGTTAAAAAGGACACCTAACTGCACCGAAAAACGTCAACTCCCGCTTTCCACCATTTTTTTCCAGGTGAAGCCATTATTTTCGACCATTTGACTGGACTATGTTGTTAACTAACGAGTATTCTTAATAATGTTTACTCATATTTCGAGCGGTTGCAAAGCCCGGGGAGGCGATTATGTAGGATCCAGGATCATATCGTTTGCATTATGGTGATTCCATGGCACGTGACCAAGGCAATCGATTATACTCTGTTCACGATAAGAAGGCGGGTGAGAATTCAGGTAGTAATGCACTATTTAGCAACAGTGCGGCTATGCTGGCTACTCCAACCCTTCGCAGTGGTCCTTTTTCTCCCGAACTCTCTCTTGGCACGGAGGAATGAGGATTTCCAAGAACCGACAGACTCAATCATTTACACACGTCTAGTAAAAATTGCGAACGGTCAAAAATACGAAAAAACGGACAAAATTTTCGCCCTAAAGGGCCAAAACTCGGCAAAAATAGTCGACTTTGAATATTGATGCCTCTCAGAAATTCGTATTTTCAGTCCGAATTAAATTCAGGATATTTCGTCTAATATCGAATTTATGAGCGTCATCAATATTCAAAGTCGACTTTTTATGCCGAGTTTTGGCCCTTTAGGGCGAAAATTTCGTCCGTTTTTTCGTATTTTTGACCGTTCGCAATTTTTACTGGACGTGTGTAAATGTTTGAGTCAGTCAGTTCTTGGAAATCCTCCGTGCCAAGAGAGAAGTCGGAAGAACAACGGCCACTGCGAAGGGTTGGAGTAGCCGGTATAGCCGCACTGTTGCTAAATAGTGCGTTACTACCTGAATTCTCACCCGCCTTCTTATCGTGAACAGAGTATAGTCTATCGATTACTGGTAATTTCCCGGACTCTGTGGAGTTTTTTTTTTTTGTGAAACCAGGATTGTCAGCATCTGGAGGTAGATCTAACAAAGATACCTGTTAAGTTTGGATGCTCGATCACCTTCCAGGACACTTTTGAGGATGCTCGTTTTTGTATGAGTACCTAAACGAGAAAGTCCCTTTACATTAATAAGCATTTTATTCCTTCACTCTAGGTTTTCACAGAGTTATCACCATTATCCATTATCAGATGGAAGGAAAGAAAAATTTTTCGGAACCTCTTCTGAGAAAAAAGTAAGACCAAAATTATTTTTTATAAAAACGCATGTGTTCATAATCTCTACATCTTGCCAAACTATTCACATTTTCACCACGTAATAAGTGCGGGAAAAAAATTCGAACCACAAAATTGGTGTTCAGGGCCGGACGTATTTACAGTAAGGCACAGTAAGCACGTGCTTATATAGAGGCAAATTTTAGGGGGGCGGCAAATTTTGGCTTTTTATTCTTTCAGAAATACCAACTGGTGAAACCAACAATATTAAAATACTGCTTCTCCTTTAAATTACGTACTTTACTTAGCGTCTTTAAAATAATAAAAGAGTTTTCAAATTATTTATAAATAAGTACTTAAAAAGAATGCTGACGGATAGTTTTTCGATCGTTGTTGTGATGAGTTTTTGAACAAAAACAGCTTGAAATTATATACCTTTAAAAGGGTAGATTTTTCAAAATTTACCGAGGGGAGACCAGGAAGTAACACGACAGTCAGAGGCGGACTGGCCCCCAAATTCGGACCGGGAAACCAACTTTGGACCGGCCCATATGGGGGGTGTGGGGGACACCCCCCACCTAGGGGGGGGGGGGGGGGGGGGGTCTGCCCCCCAGAGAAAATTTTGAAAAACTCTGAGTATTCCAATCCTCATTATATACGAAATAAGCAACCATAAAGAGTTTTCCTCTAAGTATTTCATAATCTTATTTGATGCTCCATCTTTTGAAGAAATATCGTCTGAATATAAGAAATAATAATTCACGTGTAAATAAAGGATGGAAAATTATAAACTCAGATAAAGCGTCTGCACAGTGTTGCCAATAGTGGACAGATTCGACCACACGTGGACTATTTTGATGAGAATACAGCCACAACTGTCCACAACTGTCCACGCTCCCATGTTCCGATCTACTATCCCTATCCACAGCGTGGACAATTTTCAACTCGAAAACTGTCCACGCGTGGACTATTCACGCTATCCAATCCTGGCTACACTGCGTCTGCAGTCGGCCCACTCTGGCTGCCTAGAGCGGGAGCGTGCGTGCGTGCGAGCGAGCGAGATTTGCGTTGGTGTATAACGCGCCTTCAATTATTGAGGTAAGCCAAACCAACACAGCCGTGTACGAACAGTTAACTACCATCCATCGTGTCTGCTCATTGCTCCGTTCCTCCCAACGCAACGCTGCGCTGCCTGAGCCTGTGCCTGTGGCTGTGGCTGTGCCTATGCCTGTGCTTACGTAGTCTCCTTTGATGGACAATTTTGGGGAGTAGGCCAGTAGGCGTTACGCGCACACGAAGCTTTATACATTTGAAATGAGTCGACCGCAAGTACCAACGAGGTATAGAGGTAGTTTCAGAAGTGTAGGCGGACCTAGACCGATAATAATCTTTGGAATTTGTCAACATTATTTCTGATATTACTCGATGAAAATGAATAAAAATGAAATTGAGTGTTCACTTTTCAATGAGGAAAACTTTAAACACAAAAGACTAGGGGAACCGGGGCTATACTCTGTTCAGGATAATTTGAAACTTGGCGAGTCAGGTAGAAACGCACTACTTTGCAACGTGGCACCCATTGAGACGATGATTTCGGGTGGTATCGCTCATTCGGGGGTTTTCCCACTCCACCCGCCGCCGTGATGGAAGAATACCGAGAAACGGCAGACTATGAATTTTATCTGTGCAAAAGTCAAATTACAAACGGTCAGAGATACGATGAAATGGATGAAATTTTTGCCCTAAAGGGCCGTAACTCGTCGAAAGTAGTCGGAAAACATATCTTACCACTCTCGAAAAAAAAGTCGGAGCATTTAAAGAAAGGCTTTGTTTATTTTTATTTTATTTTATTTTTTTAACAAAATAAATCCTCGAGAGTGGTAACATATGTTTTCCGACTACTTTCGTCGAGTTACGGCCCTTTAGGGCAAAAATTATATCCATTTCATCGTATCTCTGACCGTTTGTAATTTGACTTTTGCACATAGATAAAATTCATAGTCTGCCGTTTCTCGGTATTCTTCCATCACGGCAGCGGGTGGAGTGAAACAAACCCTGAATGAGCGATGCCACCCGAAATCATCGTCTCAATGGGTGCCGCGTTGCAAAGTAGTGCGTTTCTACCTGACTCGCCAAGTTTCAAATTATCCTGAACAGAGTATAGTTGAACCAATTTTATTAGTGCACGTTATAGTAAGATTTAACCATGATAAGTTTACTATACTCTGTTCCAGATAACATTGCACCTGAGTCGGACGAATTAAAACCGTAAACAACAGCGAATCCTGAGCCATGGCGTTCTCGAACGCTGAGCAGGGTAGTCTTTTTGTCCGAGGCTCTATTGTCCGGCTCGGGGCCTAGACCTTTTTACACAGCTAGTGAACAACTCCCGGCAGAAAATTAAATTTGTTTGTGCTTACGATTTTTAAATTTTCGACTTGAAATTCGTATTCTACTGAACGGAGCGGGGAAATCGATACCAAATTATCGGGGGGAAATTTCACGTTCAATAAATATGATGCACGATTCCTCTGATTTAATGTCCGCCTCATATGTATTAAGCATGCATTTTTTTCCCCAACAGTTTGGTATCAATTTTCTCGACACGTTCAGCAGAATACGAATTTCAAGTCGAAAATTCAAAAATCGCAAGCACAAAAAAATGTAATTTTTCTGCCGGGAGTCGTTCACTAGCTGTGAAAAAAGGGTCCGGCCCCGAGCCGGACAATAGAACCTAGGACAAAGAGACTACCCTGCTCAGTGTTCGAGAACGCCACGGCTCAGGACGCGCTGTTGCCATTTATGGTTTTAATTCGTCCGACTCAGGTGCAATGTTATCTGGAACAGACTATAGGTACTTTTTTCAGTGTGTCTTTGACTCCTATTCGCCTCTTCTATAAACTAACAAACACTTAGAACTCAAAGAGCTTGTGCCTGTACTTCCTATGTGGATAAAAATATCCATCAAGGGACTTAACATGTTTACCGAGGACTGATTTTTGCAAAAGTGAATCACTATATTTGTTAGATTCTCTTCATCACTCAGTGAGAGATATTAGATATTTTTCTCAATTTTAACAAATTTCCATTCTGTTTCAGCGTGACTGAATTCAGAAATACCCTATTTATTCAAAATTTCACGAGGAAGTATTTTCTTCACGGTCCAGTCGCAGCGAATTTCTTCCGACTCCACGTACCGATGAATGATGATATGAGTTGATAGCTCTGTCAATCGTAGGAAAATGGTATCACGCTACGTTTTTTTCAAAGTATAAAAAAAAAAAAAAAAAAAAATCCAGACGCTCCATTTATACCGGAATAATTGAGGAGGTAGCTGGAAAAACGACCTTAGTAGCAAATTCACGTTTTGAGAAAACTGCTGTTTAAGTTTTTAGAGTGTCAATCTAACATAGATGAAGAATTAGGCTTGGTTTGGATCAAAAAAGTTGATCCATACCCTCAGGTTGAAGTTGGTACAACTGAAATATGCTTTGGCTGTATAGGAAAGAAGACAATGGAGAAATACGAAAGGTCTACTAAGGCCGTTCTTTCATAGAACGACCTGTTGCACAGAGACAAGTCCTCACCAAATGCTGAGTACTAAGGCCGTTTTTCCAGAGGACGACTTTCTGTATGAAACATATGTACTACATGATAGATGTAAAAAAAAAAAAAAAAAAAAAAAAAAAAACCAAAAATCTGGAAAAAAAGAGGCGAATTTATTAGAAAATAAAAACTATAAAATTATTCGTCCTCGTATTCACTCTCGCTTTCACTGTTGCCCGAGTCCTCTTCGCCATCTTCAATTTTCCCCATTATGGTCGTCAGCAGAAGTGCCAACCTCTTCTCATATAAACTCTCATATCTCACTCAATTTTAGACGTACGGTCATGAAATTTTGTAGAGATATTATTGAGTCTATGTTCTCTCAGAAAAGTCGTTCTTTGGAAAAATGGCCTTAGCCGGATAAGGCCGTTTTTCCAACTAGCTCCTCAATTTTTCCTTCCACCAGATTCGACAACCAATCCTTAATATTTAATTATTCCGTGTATAACTTCTTTGATTTCGAGAAATAAAAACAAAAGATCAAAACGGATTGCTTTGTCTTTTATTTAATCCACAATTTTTTCATTCGACATTCATCAAGAGAATGAACTTGATGTAACTCTTCATTTTCAGCATTTTTGTTCGTAACGGCAGAAGAGTTTGACCAGGGCTGCCGTTCTGCGTATAATCAATGTTATGTTTCTATTCACCGATGATTCCACCGGTTGAGAAAAGATTACACAGTTCAGTTCAGTGTATGACTGTAATGCACGTAAATACTCTGATTTGTAATCTTTCCTTAATCGGTGGAGACTCCGTTGATTAATTAAAATATCCGCAAGTTTTTTAAAGTCATCGACGACTCCACCGGTTGAGAAAAGATTGCAGATGCGAGCATTTTAGTTTATTATAGTCATGCCCTGAATTGAACTGAGTAATCTTTTCTCAACCGGTGGAATCATCGGTGAATAGAAAAATAGCATTGATTATACGCAAAACGGCAGCCCTGCAGGAATCTGTCTTTATCTGTCTTTACTCGCATTTAAACGCATGTGTCAGAAAAGGATAGGGTGGCAGTAGCGTCATTTTTGCCTCCCCCCCACCCCCAAGGACCGGCCAAAGAAAAAAAGTCACGAACGAAAACTTAGTAGTCAACAGCCAGTTTTGTTGGAATTTAGGGCCATAAATATAGGGTACGCAGGCCGCAGGGTTGTAGAATTATGTTGATGACCAAAAAAAAAAAATAGTCATCACATTTTTTTGCCCCCCCCCTCCTCCCGCCGAACTCGAAATGACACTCCTGAGAGATGGGCTGTCACGTGACTCCAGTCCTTGTTTCTGTTCTTTTCTAACACCAGTGGCGCAGCGTGCAACTTGGCAACGTTTTATTGTGTCCATTTAACCCTTCACTGCATGATTTTTTTTTTTTTTTTTCAAGCAAATGTGGATTTTTCAATGTATTAGGTGGTCAAATACATGGGAAAAATAGTGAAAAAATAATTTGACGGTTTTTTCGGTCAAAATTATCTTTTTTCTATTTTTTACTCGTTTTTTACAAGTGATATAACACTACATAAGAAATGGCGGAAATTTGTTTTATTTTTTTTTAAATTTTCGATTTTTTTTTTTTTTTTTTTACTTTAATTGGATTCTTCAAAAAGCCAATGCCGGAAACTTTATAAAAATAATCAAAATGTGGTCAGTTTGGATACGGGGGCAAATTTCCCCCCTGACATGATTTCGATCACGAACCCTTCACTGCATGATGTTTTCTTTCAGCCAATTTTTTTTTTTTTTTTTTTTTTTTTTTTTGTGAGCTCAAAACATACCTTCTCCCGCGTTGACCCACCATGCGCCAAAGGCATATCTCAAAACCTGTATTTTATATGAGCGTTTGAAGAATTTGTTCCACCGGTGGAACTTCATGCAGTGAAGGGTTAAACCCGTATAAAAGGTCGAATGCGAAGGTGTTCACCGAACTCCCTATCGTTCTTTTTCATGGGTTTAAATGGACGAACTAGAACGTTGCCAAATAGCACGCTACGCCAATGTCCAACACACGGAGTCAAATAGGACAGAGAAAGAGAAATACCAGCAATTAGGAAGGCAACTTGAAGATGTGTGAAATCATTAATTTGTTAGCAACACCGAGTCAAATGATTTGGTTTTTGCAAGAATAGATGGCACCAACACAGACAGTTTTTAAAGTAAGAAAAACAACAAATTTTTACGGGCGGAAAAATGTTAGATTCAATGGAGTGTGTGCGCCACTGATATTTAGAGAAGCGGAAGGAGGAGCCGTGGTGTAAGATGGAACGAAACATGGAATTTCCCGGACGTATAATTTTACGAATAATAATCAAGATTATATGAGCGCTAAATATAAGAAGATTTACTAACAATTTGTAAAATAGTACATTTTAGAACTTGAAATGTGTAGATTAAATAATATGCTCTCTGCAAGCAAGTATAGCAATAATAAAATGTTTTAATGTAAAAAAGCAACAATTTTGTTTGTCTAGAAAAATCTACGATTCGATTCAGCGTGCGCCGCCAACTTTAACATAATTCACTTCGAGAGGCATGCCACGGTGAAAAAGTGACACTGTAATCCATTTACGCATGCTTGAGAGTGATTACTCGAGATGTGCAGTGATAAATGGCTGTAGGTCGTGGGATAAATATAATGAAATAAAAAAACAAGTTCGATACATTTTTTTAAACGATTATTTAGATTGAAACCCGTAGTCTGTGACATTGAAATTAGAATGGGATTGTGAGGTTCGACACGAGCACAAAGCTTGAAAGAAATGTAACCTTGTACTTCACTCGATATTTTAAATTTTCAGAAATTGTTGAAATTTCTCACGTGAATTTTTGTGTTTGTTTAAAAAAAAATGCTCACACTTTGGAACTCAATTTCAGTGTCCTCGCGAATCCTTACTTCTGCTTCAACTCTTACTCTCAAAGAATAAAAATATGAGAAAAAAACGGAAAGAAAATATTCGATAAAAAATATAATAAAAAGTATTAACAAATAATAGACAAAAATAAGTAACAGGTACATTTCTTGTTTTTTTGATAAAAGACTGATTTTACTTAACCGTCCAGAATGTGCTTGAGAAATATTTTATTTTGTGCTGTGAGCTTGATGCTAAGATCAGTGACTGGTAAAGCTGCATCAGCAGCAGGAGGGCTATTTACCCCGCAGGGCATCAAAGCGCAGCTGGAAAAGTATAGAGTCGTCCCAGAATTGGTTCAAGTTCCCCCGCAAGAGGAAATTGGGGTTAGTTAATTCATTTTCAATTATTTATTTTATTATATGGCGGTCATAATTAAAATTCAATGGTATTCGAGGGATTAGGGGCTGTTTGCAAACTCTTATGGACATTTTTCACACAGGCTCGGTTTGTTTTTAAAGTTTCAATTTAAAAATAAAAATGTGACTGATACATTTGAAATTGGTTTTAAAGGAAAGTGCAAGTGTTTTAGAGTGGCTATCTGGACACAGGGATGGATATATTAACTGTTTCTTTGGGAAGGATTTGCACGATAAAGAAGCTGACACATTATGGAAACAAGCCAAATTTTCTCACCTTAGTATTAAAATTCTGTGTCCAGATAGCCACTCTAAAACACTTGCACTTTCGTTTAGAACCAATTTCCTCTGGATTAATAGGGCAGTTGCAAGGGTCTGAAATGTTGTGTTTTTTGTAAGAACAATGATAGTACTTGATGACATAAGAACAGTGGTGCCTTTGGTTTTTTCTCAAGTGCCCTGGTTTTGGAGATACTCTTGTGTGAAGTTGCAAAAAATCGTGGGTGTAGATGACGTCACCACGCGGAATCCCCATTTAAAACAATGGACTTTGGGCCAAAATCTTATCTCTGAAACAATGGGACTTCATTGGAAACCAAAAGCATGTTTGTTCTCAGCTCATCTAGTACTTTCAATTTCTTTATAAAAAACGCAACATTTCAGACCCTTGCAACTGCCCCACTACAACATTTGACTTAAGAAGTAAAAAAAGCGAGACAAATAAACCAGATTCAGATGGCCCATACCGTCATAAGATACATACTTTGAGATAGAACTTATAACATGTATGAGCCAATCAGCCTCGCTCCATCGCTATACAGCTCCTTGGTTGTTCCATGCATGGTTACATTCGTAACAGAACTTTCCGCTAGCGCAGAATAATCCCATCAAAAATCCATCATCAGAACGTTTTAAAAGAACCAACCGAATGAATATCTCTGTTAAGGTATTTTTTTTTTTTTTTTTTTTTTTTTTTTTTTTTTTAGCAAATTAAACTATAATCACGCGTGTATTTAATGAAACGTTCAGGGCCGGATTTATTGCGGGGCGACCAGGGCGCGCGCCCCGGAGCCCCCACCACAAAGCAGGTCCTTTTTTTTGTATTGATGGTTGATCAACTTCCTTTTTCTATCATTACAATACTGTAACAGTCCGGCAATGTTGGAAGTGAGGCTTTTTGTAAAATAACCCTTAAAAACTAAAGAAACATTAAAAAATACTATCGAAATTTTAGACATTATCAACGATTTTTTTATCAGGGTAATAATTTACTTCTTTTACTCGATATGCCTTTAAAAGTAGGGACTTTACTTATAATTTATATTATTCCTAAGATTTACCGGGAGGGGGGCCCCCCACAAAGGTCCGCCGCGCCGCCCCGGGGCCTCCTGCAACCTAAATCCGGCCCTGGAAACTTTGAAATCACACAGCTTTTGAAGAGTTAAAACAGGTGGAATAACTTGGCTGAATGACCATGCGGTCATACTGTCATGGCAGATTGACAGAATGAATTTTCAACTCTTCAAATGCCGTGTAATTTCAACTCATCATTAAATTTACGGCGCAATTGTTCATCTTGCCAAACGAAGCAATTTTGAAAGAAATACTCTTTCATATATTAGTTGCTTTAAACAATCTAATGATGAAATTTGTTTGACACTATTCGCGTTTCAGCGCAAGTCCCATCGCGTGTATAGATTCACCCACAAGCTGTGCCAATTTTTGCTCTCAAATAACTGCCACTTAGTCCGAGTTACAATACAGAATGGGGGTCTAATACTTTCCATTAAACAGTGAATCCATTTAAAAAAGTTGTTTGTAATTATCTGTACTCATTGGCTCATAAGAAGTATACAAAAACATGATCAGATTTAACATGAAAAATATATAGGACAAAAGACTCCCCTATCCCGCATGGTTATTGACATATTTTCACCAAAAAACGGAATCGCGCCCTATCTGCACATAACGGCTCATTAATCGAGTATAGTATGGGTGCATATTCGTTGTTCAATTTATCTTCCAATAATAACTCGAGTATGAATTCCTTCCAGGTTGAATATGAGGGTGGATTGTTGGTGCAGATGGGTAACTTTTTACCAGTGAAAAGACTTGGGCACGAACCAAACATATCATACCATGCGGACCCAAACAAATATTATACACTTACGTTAGTAGGTAAATTGTGTGTTTCTTCGTCATTTATCATGAACCCCTTATAAATATCGATCAAGGTATGCACAGCAGTGTTGGCTAAAAGTTAACTTTTGAAAAATCATGAAATTAACACCTACAAAAGTAATTCGTAAGTAATTAGTAATTTTGATAATCACATTATTCTCATGTTCCTCCTATTAGTAAAAAAAAAAAAAAATCTGTTTTTTTCTCAAGTTCTAACACAACCACTCTACCAGTCATTTGTCTTATGACAGATAGATATGCTAGTAGTGTCAAAACGTTGATTTACTAATAGGAATAACATGAGAATAATGTGAATAATTTTAGATACCTGGTTATTCATGGCTGTTCAAAAAATGATTTTTGCCCAGCACTGGATGCACAGTAGCGACTCGCGTAATTTGGCAATGATGTCTTTTCTCCATTTAAATCTATGTAAAACAATCGATGGTTGGGATTACTGTTACATCGAATTACATTGAATCGATTGTTTTACGTAGAATCAACTGGAGGTAAAACTTCGTCATCAAATAACACGAGCCACTGCGCCACCGCATATGCATCATCGCAATGAGACAGTATAATAAGTACATACTTAGACATACACTAGAGGCCGGTGGCCGCTTCGCGTCTTGCGCGTGATTTTGTTTATTCGAGCTAAGACTTTGACTTGATATCCACTCCCTAACTCCGTTTGCTATTCGCCCATCTAATCCTGCTCCAAGGACGAAATCTAAAAACTTACTCTATTATTCCTGCAATACTAAAGTGGTATTTTCTCATGTACTCCAAATGTTTAGAAAACAGGAGTCATTATTTGGAAGGGGCATAAATAGCATAACCCCCCGTCCCCCCCACCCCCTTGCATGAAACTTAACCATTTTAGGGGTGGTCGTTCTCAAGAGGGCCCGATCCAAAACCGTCAATTTTTTTTGGCGCTCATGGAGCCGCCGAAACCCTTAGAATCGGCGCATTTGGATGCACCGTATTAGCGCATGTGGATTATACGATTTAGAACAGTACAGAGAAAAGAAGGGAAGGAGAGAAAGAGATAGCGAGAGTGAAAAACCATGCTTTCACAATAAAATGAGAAGTTCGGGGTAAGCAAACAAATACGCATGACCGAGATCGCACACCTACGATAACCTTTCGTTGAACTGACATGACAATAAGACATTGCGTTTTAGTAGGTAAATCAAAATCTGTATAAAAATGGAAAAGAAACTTTGCGCGGGAAAAGTATGCCTTTTTCAAACAGCCCGTTATTAACGACAATAATTTGTTAAAATAGGTTGGCTCGGAAATTCAAGCAAACTTCATTTAACATTTTAATTTTTTAAGCTTTTTGGACGTGAGGTCATTTACAACCCCTATTATTTGGGGTCATTCTTTCAGCGCTTTTTGACAATTCATGCTCAATGCTCAAAAGATGTCTCTCTATAAGTTATTTGAAATTAGAGTGAGATAGCAGTAGGTACATGCGGGGGCTACGTGAGACCAAGAGAGACAGTTTGTCTTTTTTAGGAACGCGCATCACCAAGTCAGCACTAATCAGTCTATTTCGAAAAAGAAAAAAAAACGCCTTCATTTAATTTGACACACTTTGACTCCACAGATTAAAAAATAACCGGTATATACAATCAAATGAATCGTTAAAAACTACAAAAATACCCAAGAAATCTAACGATTTTTTTTTTTTGTTTTTTTTTTTTAAATTTGAAAAAACAGACCTTATAAAAACATCATAACCTCACCGAGATGCGAACTAATACGTAACAGCTCAAATCGCCAACTTTGAAAGAGGATGTGTAACAATATTCTGGGTCCGTTGGACCCGTTGGAGTATTCTTAGATAAATCACTTATACATTCAAAGTAAACACACATTTTCAGGACAGGAAACCAATTATTTTCATTACTCAGTAATATTCGAGAGCATTTATTGATAAGAGAAGAATAACAACCATCGTCTCAAATCATCATCACTAATAGTTGGTTTCTTTAAAAATTCTCAAAACCTAGCCCAAATTTGCTGGGTTACAATCGAGATATCAATTCAACGCACCGATCTCAACAAAGTCATCTCTAGTTGATTGTACTATTCTATAAATCTGCGTTTAATACATATGATAAGTATCGAAGCTCTACTTCGCGAAGTTATACAGCAACCTCGTCGAGCCATCAATCAATGACTGTACAGTGCTGCCAGATTTGACATAAAATATACACATTTACATTAAGTCTCAAATGCCTGAATATTTACAACACATCTAGCAGCACTGTGACTGTCCCATTGTTTACATATACGTAAAATCATGTGATAAAAAGTCGAAGCTATACATCGATATCATACGAAGTGACTTCATTGAAGTCGCTATTAAAATGCTTATATACCCGAATGTGTCTTCCCAACGCCCTCTATATTAGACCGGCGAACGAATACGAACCAGCGTAACCCGCAAGAAAAAAAGTTAGGTTAGAATAGAGGTGCTTGGCCGGATAGGAGCACCTCTGTTCACAAGTTTTTTTATGAAGATGTTCTCTTCCTTTTTTCGCTTCTAAAATCCTAATTTTAAACGGTTTTTGCTTTCCGGGCCCTTAATAGAAGGAGGAAGCTTGGGCTTTGACCTCCGCCCTACCGGGCCCGGTAACGTTTTTTCGAAAATATATGGAAAATAAGTCGTTGAAGTGGACACCCGTTGGTATGTTTAAAGCCCTTGCAAATCACGTTCGCCTGTTTACGACGATTCAATCTGTCTCAAATCGGCTTTTAGTCATTTTTGAGTCTACTCCTTCACTCTCAGTCCTTTTAGTGCTAGATTCTTCAAAATCCGAAAAGTTTTAGTGGTGAGGAGGAAATTTTTTCTATACTGTGTAGGGGAGGACTGGGGCAATTGTAACAGGGGCAAATGTAACAGTGCTAGTTGAGGCATTTCCCAAAGCGGAAAAAAATGGAACTGCGGCCATTAATATATTGTTTACTTTACTAACGTACCATACTAAGTTTCACGGCAATCGGTGCATAATTAGGTTTTTTTACAGGGAGTTCATGGTTTTCGCCCTTTTTCGTTCAGGGGTTTTGGACTGCTTCACTTTCGACAAAAACCCGGGTTTAATAAAGTTGCTCTTTTAAACTTTTTGCATGTTTTCATTCCTTATACCCTAAGGAACATTTTCGTGCAAATTTAAATTTTAGGTTATGTTGTTATCCAGTGAGACCTGTTTAATTTAAAAAATGGGGTTGCGGGGCAGTTGTAACACGACTGCAGGGGCAGTTGTAACACGTCGTATCGAAGGTTAGTTTGTTGTATTTGTTGATAATTGTGAATGCATTGACATGGAATGATCGACTAGTGGCGGATCGGCCAGAGGCGGACTAACCAGTGGCGGATCGGCCATCAGCGGATTATTCAGTGGCGGATCGGCCAGCGGCGGACTAGCCAGTGGCGGACTACTCAATGGCGGACTAACCATTGGCAGACTAACCAGTGGCGGATCGGCCGGCGGCGGACTAGCCAGTGGCGGACTACTCAGTGGCGGACTAACCAGTGGCAGACTAACCAGTGGCGGATCGGCCGGCGGCGGACTAGCCAGTGGTGGACTAACCAGTGGCGGAACGAACAGCGGCGGACTAGCCAGTGACGGATCGGCCAGCGGCGGACTACTCAGTGGCGGATCATCAGTGGCGGACTAACCAGTGGCGGATCGGCCAGCAGCGGACTACTCAGTGGCGGATCGTCAGTGGTGCTGACTACTCCGTGGTGGATCGACCAGCGGTGGACCACTCATTCGCCGGGGAGGGGAGGGGGGAAGGGCGGTGAGGGGGGAGGGGGAGGGGGGTGATGGGGCGGGGGGAGGAGTGATGAGGGGGATCCTTTAAGATTGTCTTCCGCAGTTTCTATTCAATTTTTTGTCAAATGTTTCTGCACAAGAGGAGGAAGGGGATCCAGTATGAAGGGGGGGGTGGGGGAGGGTGGAGGGAGGGGAGGGGGTGTCGATCGTATCGGGGGGAAGGTTACGGAGGATGCTGTGAAATAGGGCAGCATTTTTCATGTGCTCCTGCACTGGTTTCTACGCCTCTGCAGGGGTGGTGGGTTGAAGGGGTTGGGTGGGGGCGGGGGCGGCGAAGGAGGAAGGGGGGGGGTGGGTGAGTCGAAAATTGGATTCACTACTCCTCTCCTACGTGAAATTAATCATAAGACTTTTTTGGAAGGGCGCAAGTCTCATAACTTGCATCTTACTCATTTGTTACAATTGCCCCACGCACTGTTACAATTGCCCCTACCGCGGGGCAATTGTAACATTCGTCCGGAAGCTCGAAAAATTGTTATAAAAGCTGTAATTTTTTGGGGTATGAGCTTTATGGCTAAGAATTCTTAAATTAGATAGTTTGGAGGTAACCCATGTAAAATTTCGATGTCCTAAGTGCAAAAATAAGGTCTGGAGAGCTGAAAATGTCGAAAGTGTTACAATTGCCCCAGTCCTCCCTAGTGTGTACCAGTAAACCCTCCTGTGTTAGAGTTCGTAGTTACTTAACTTGAGTTCGTAATTTCTGTACATTTCCCTTCTGGATGATTTTTCATTCCTAATATTGTTTTATCAATCTGCGCCATCATCAGTGTCTATTAAAAACTGTGATTGGGGTAAAACCCGCCCGCCGTTAACTCGGGATGTCGGAACGAGCCGACCACTGAAAGGGTTCTGGTTAGCCATCATCAATTTTGTGAAGTACTCATCATGTCAGGAGTGATTCCCTCTTATTCCTTTGTTTAGTTGCAGCATAATGCAGCCTTTAATCACGATTCATCGAAAAATTCCTCTTTTTGAACCATCCGTGGTTTTTGCGCTTTCTTCGGAATCTTAAAGATGAGCTTCGAGGGGGAGGCTGAGAGAATGGCCTATGAGATTTGGGTAAAGATTTTACGAACAGCATCTAGAGGCTCATTCAGTTAAGTTCATGAAGTCGTATCGGAAAGTATTAGATGGCAGTTTTATGAGGGGCCCCGTTTCTTCATCTCACTTTTGCATTTTTAGCTGCTGTGACTCGGACTGCTGTGAACCGCAGTCACTTACGGGAACACTTTGGGAAAAGGACCGAACCGCCATAAGCCGCAATGAGTGCGAGTGAGAAACCCTTTAAAAAGCGAAGAGTCTCCCTCTCGCACTGGCAGTCGCTTCCGCGAAAATTTGAGAAAGGCCCGAACCGCCATAAGCCGCCATGAGTGCGAGAGAGAAACCTTGAAACGCGAAAGGTCTCTCTCTCTATCGCACTGGCAGTCTCTTACGGAAACAATTTGGGAAACTGACCGAACCGCCATAAGACGCAATGAGTGCGAGAGAGAAACCTTAAAACGCGAGAGGTCTCTCTCTCGCACTCGCAGTCGCTTACGGGAACACTTTGGAAAAGTACCGAACCGCCTAAGACGCAATGAGTGCGAGAGAGAAACCCTTTAAATGCGAAAGGTCTCTCTCTCGCACTCCTAGTCTCTTACGGGAACAATTTCGGAAACAGACCGAACCGCCATAAAACGCAATGAGTGCGAGAGAGAAAACCCTTTAACCGCGAAAGGTCTCTCTCTCTCTCTCTCACTCGCAGTCGCTTACGAGAACACTTTGGGGAAAAGGACCGAACCGCCATAAGACGCAATGAGTGCGAAAGAGAAACTTTAAAGCGCGAGAGGTCTCTCTTTCGCACTCGCAGTTGCTCAAGGGAACACTTTGGGAAACGGACCGAACCGCCATAAGACGCAATGAGTGCGAGGAGAAACCTTGAAACGCGAGAGGTCTCTCTCTCGCACTCGCAGTCGCTTACGGGAATATTTTGGAAACGGACCGAACCGCCATAACACGCAATGAGTGCGAGAGAGAAACCTTCAAACGTGAGAGGTCTCTCTCTCTCGCACTCGCAGTCGCTTACGGGGAAAACTTTGGAAAACGGACCTAACCACCATGAGACGCAATGAGTGCGAGAGAGAAAACCCTTTAAACGCGAGAGGTCTCTCTCTCGCACTCGCAGTCGCTTACGGGAATATTTGGGAAACGGACCGAACCGCCATAAGACGCAATGAGTGCGAGAGAGAAACCTTGAAACGCGAGAGGTTCCTCTCTCCCCCGCACTCGCATTTGCTTAGGGGAAATTTGGAAAACGGACCAACCCCATAAGACGCAATAAGTGCGAAAGAGAAACCTTGAAACGGAGAGGTCTCTCTCTCCACTCCAGTGCTTACGGGAAAAATTTTGGGAAACGGACCGAACCCCATAAGACGCAATGAGTGCGAGAGAAAAACCCTTTGGAAACGCGAGAGGTCTCTCTCCCGGCCTCGCACCCCTTGGGGTTTTATGGGCGGCCGGGCCCGCCCAAAAGGACGCAAGTGCGAGAGAGAACCTTGGTTTTAAGGTTTCTCCCCCTCGCATTATTGGGGGTTTATGGGCGGCCGCCAAAAATTTTTAAGCGAAGGGAGTGCGAGAGAGAACCTTGTTTTTAAGGTTTCTCCTCCACCCCATTCCCCTTAGGGGTTTTGGGGGAAAAAAACCCCTAAAGCGATGGGGGGTTGCCAGAGAAAAACCTTGCGCAAGGTTTCTCTCCCGCATTTATTGCTTCTTAGGGGCGGCCGGCCGCCAAAACCGGAAGGAGGGGGAGAGAGAACCTTGCTTTTAAGGTTTCCTCTCCACTCGCGTCTTACCGGTTGGGGGGCCAAACCCCTAAGCGAAGGGAGTGCGAGAGAGAAACCTTTCCGGGGGCTTTTAATTTTTTCCCCCTTTTGCATTTATTGCGTCTTATGGCGGTTCGGTCCTTTCCCCCAAAAATTTCCCGGAAGCGACTGCGAGTGCAGAGAGAGACCTCTCGCGTTTTAAGGTTTCTCACTCGCACTCATTGCGCCTTATGGCGGTTCGGTCCTTTTCCCCAAATTTCCCCCTTAAGCGACTGGGGTTTGCAGAGAGAGACCTCTCGCGTTTAAGGTTTTTCTCTCGCATTTATTGCGTCTTATGGGGGTTTTGGTCCTTTCCCCCAAAATTTTCCCCCGGGAAGCGACTGCAAGTGCGAGAGAGAGACCTCTCGCGTTTTAAGGTTTTTCTCTCGCACTCATTGCGTCTTATGGCGGTTCCGTCCGTTTCCCAAAGTGTTCTCGTAAGCGACTGCGAGTGAGAGAGAGAGAGAGACCTCTCGCGGTTCAAGGTTTCTCTCTCGCACTCATTGCGTCTTATGGCGGTTCGGGCTGTTTCCCAAATTGTTCCCGTAAGAGACTGCGAGTGCGAGAGAGAGAGACCTCTCGCGTTTTAAGGTTTCTCACTCGCACTCTTTGCGTCTTATGGCGGTTCGGTCAGATTTCCAAATTTTTTCCCGTAAGAGACTGCCAGTGCGATAGAGAGAGAGACCTTTCGCGTTTCAAGGTTTCTCTCTCGCACTCATTGCGGCTTAAGGCGGTTCGGTCCGTTTCCCAAATTTTTCGCGTAAGCGACTGCGAGTGCGAGAAGAGACTCTTCGCGTTTTAAGGTTTCTCACTCGCACTCATTTCGGCTTGTGGCGGTTCGGTCCTTTTCCCCAAAAGTGTTCCCGTAAGTGACTGCGGTTCACAGCAGTCCGAGTCACAGCAGCTAAAAATGCTAAAATGTGTGATGAAGAAACGGAGCCCCTCATATAACTGCCATCTAATACTTTCCGATACGACTTCATGAACTTAACTGAATGAGCCTCTAGGTGCTGTTCGTAGAAATCTTGACCCAAATCTTATAGGCCATTCTCTCAGCCTCCCCCTCCAAGCTCACCTTTAAGATTCCAAAGAATGCGCAAAAACCACGGATGGTTCAAAGAGAGGAATTTTTCGATGAATCCTGATTCAAGGCTGAATTATGCTGCGACTAAACAAAGGAATAAGAGTGAATCACTCGTGACATGATGAGTACTTCACAAAATTGATGATGGCTAACCAGAACCCTCTCAGTGGT
This sequence comes from Trialeurodes vaporariorum, assembly GCA_011764245.1. Lineage (NCBI taxonomy): Eukaryota > Metazoa > Arthropoda > Insecta > Hemiptera > Aleyrodidae > Trialeurodes > Trialeurodes vaporariorum. The sequence continues at coordinate 56,671,685 of VMOF01000320.1, read as the reverse complement.
CGGCTCGATCCGACATCCTGAGTTAACGGCGGGCGGGTTTCACCACAATCACAGTATTTAATAGACACTGATGATGGCGCAGATTGATAAAACAATATTATTGAAATCTTAGAGAAACCTCGAATTGCGAGAGGTCTCTCTCTCACACTCGCAGTAGCTTACGGCAATATTATGGGAAAAGGACCGCACCGCCATAAGACGCAATGAGTGCGAGAGAGTAACCTTGAAACGCGAGAGGTCTCTCTCTCGCACTCGCAGTCGCTTACGGGAATAATTTGGAAACGGACCGAACCGCCATAAGACGCAATGAGTGCGAGAGAGAAACCTTGAAACGCGAGAGGTCTCTCTCTCGCACTCGCAGTCGCGTATGGGAATATTATGGGAAAAGGACCGCACCGCCATAAGACGCAATGATTGCGAGAGAGAAACCTTGAAACGCGAGAGGTCCCTCTCTTGCACTCGCAGTCGCTTACGGGAACACTTTGGGAAACGGACCGAACCGCCATAAGACGCAATGATTGCGAGAGAGAAACCTTGAAACGCGAGAGGTCTCTCTCTCGCACTCGCAGTCGCTTACGGGAATATTATGGGAAACGGACCGAACCGCCGCGCCATAAGACGCAATGAGTGCGAGAGAGAAACCTTGAAACGCTAGAGGTCTCTCTCTCACACTCGCAGTCGCTTACGGGAATAATTTGGAAACGGACCGAACCGCCATAAGACGCAATGAGTGCGAGAGAGAAACCTTGAAACGCGAGAGAGAAACCTTGAAACGCGAGAGGTCTCTCTCCCGCACTCGCAGTCGCTTACGGGAATATTATGGGAAACGGACCGGACCGCCATAAGACGCAATAAGTGCGAAAGAGAAACCTTGAAACGTGAGAGGTCTCTCTCTCACACTCGCAGTAGCTTACGGGAATAATATGGGAAACGGACCGAACCACCATAAGACGCAATGAGTGCGAGAGAGAAACCTGGAAACGCGAGAGGTCTCTCTCTCAAGGTTTCTCTCTTGCACTCATTGCGTCTTATGGCGGTTCGGTCCGTTTCCCAAAGTGTTCCCGTAAGCGACTGCGAGTGCGAGAGAGAGACCTCTCGCGTTTTAAGGTTTCTCACTCGCACTTATTGCGTCTTATGGCGGTTCGGTCCGTTTTCCAAAATTTTTCCGGAAGCGACTGCGAGTGCGAGAGAGAGACCTCTCGCGTTTTAAGGTTTCTCACTCGCACTCATTGCGCCTTATGGCGGTTCGGTCCGTTTCCAAATTATCCCCTAAAGCGACTGCGGTTGCTAGAGCTAGACCTCTCGCGTTTCAAGGTTTCTCTCTCGCACTTATTGCGTCTTATGGCGGTTCGGTCCGTTTTCCAAAATTTTTCCGGAAGCGACTGCGGTTGCTAGAGAGAGACCTCTCGCGTTTCAAGGTTTCTCTCTCGCACTCATTGCGTCTTATGGCGGTTCGGTCCGTTTCCCAAAGTGTTCCCGTAAGCGACTGCGAGTGCGAGAGAGAGACCTCTCGCGCTTTAAGGTTTTTCTCTCGCACTCATTGCGTCTTATGGCGGTTCCGTCCGTTTCCCAAATTTTTCGCGTAAGCGACTGCGAGTGCGAGAGAGAGACTCTTCGCGTTTTAAGGTTTCTCACTCGCACTCATTTCGGCTTATGGCGGTTCGGTCCGTTTCGCAAAGTGTTCCCGTAAGTGACTGCGGTTCACAGCAGTCCGAGTCACAGCAGCTAAAAATGCTAAAATGTGTGATGAAGAAACGGAGCCCCTCATATAACTGCCATCTAATACTTTCCGATACGACTTCATGAACTTAACTGAATGAGCCTCTAGGTGCTGTTCGTAGAAATCTTGACCCAAATCTTATAGGCCATTCTCTCAGCCTCCCCCTCCAAGCTCACCATTAAGATTCCAAAGAATGCGCAAAAACCAGGGATGGTTCAAAGAGAGGAATTTTTCGATGAATCCTGATTCAAGGCTGAATTATGCTGCGACTAAACAAAGGAATAAGAGTGAATCACTCGTGACATGATGAGTACTTCACAAAATTGATGATGGCTAACCAGAACCCTCTCAGTGGTCGGCTCGATCCGACATCCTGAGTTAACGGCGGGCGGGTTTCACCACAATCACAGTATTTAATAGACACTGATGATGGCGCAGATTGATAAAACAATATTAGGAATGAAAAATCATCCAGAAGGGAAATGTACAGAAATTACGAACTCAAATTAAGTAACTACGAACTCTAACACAGGAGGGTTTACTGGTACACACTACACAGTATAGAAAAATTACCTCCTCAGCCACTAAAACTTTTCGGATTTTGAAGAATCTAGCACTAAAAGGACTGAGAGTGAAGGAGTAGACTCAAAAAATGACTAAAAGCCGATTTGTAGACAGATTGAATCGTCGTAAACAGGCGAACGTGATTTGCAAGGTCTTCAGAGCATACCAACGGGTGTCCACTTCAACGACTTATATTTTCCATATATTTTCGAAAAAACGTTACCGGACCCGGTAGGGCGGAGGTCAAAGCCCAAGCTATCCTCCTTCTATTAAGGCCAGGAAAAGCAAAATCCGTGTAAAATTAGGAGTTTTAGAAGCGAAAAACGGAAGAGAACATCTTCATAAAAATACGTGTGAACAGAGGTGCTCCTATCCGGCCAAGCACCTCTATTCCTAACCTAACTTTCCTTCTTGCGGGTTACGCTGTTTCGTATTCGTTCGCCGGTCTTATATAGAGGTCCTTGGTCCTTCCGCGCAAAAAACATATGATCACAATCGCCACGGTAACGTCAAATCGCTCGATCAAATTTAAAAAAAAAAAAAAAAAAAATTGACAGAGCAGCACGTTTCTCGCTCACACGCGTACAAAATCGTATGCTCGTCCGCACGTATGCATTTAAAAAAGGATGATAATATCTCGCTTCTCTCTCCCACCCTTGCAAAACGAACTGATTCGCATCCTTTTCGCACTTGCATAACTTTTCCAGAGAAAAGTTTTTAGCATTTTAAAAAGGGACGCGGGGCCCGCACGGAAAAACTTATATTTTTCCCGAAGCATTGAAACCGAGCCCTACCGATCCGTACCAGGCCCCTACCGAACGGTGCACCGGTTCTCCAGGAACTTAGCTTCATTCTTACAAATATAATATAGGATTCCCAATGAGTGCCAGCATTCTCTTTAGAAACTGCTCTTTTGGGAAAATTACTTTCAACTAGATTTTACAACTAGATTTTGCTCTGAGCTAGCTAAAACCTGTTGTATCGACTGTAATGATGTAACTATATCATGTTTACAACAGTCTTAACAGACGGTGTGTGTTAAACAGTATTTTTATATAGCGGGTCCGTGTATTAATTCTCATTGCACCGATATATACGCAAAGCATTTAATTTATTTTGTAAATTAAATAATAAGTAGGTAAGTACCTTTGTAATGACAATTTTTACCATTTCAGATATGGACTTCTTAAACATTATGATCACACATAGGGTCGAATATCAACTTTGGTGCATTTTGAATATTCCCGGAAACAATGTAACCGAAGGGGAGCTACTTACTGAGTACAAGCAACCAAAACCTTCAAAAGCGCACGGTAAGTTTACTGATTGCGTCTCTAATTATCTAAGTATCTGTATGATAGAGTACACGTTTACATGGAGACAACATGTTTAAATAATGAGCCGAAAAAGTCTGCATACCTATACGAATTAAAGAAAAAACAACAAACAACGAAAACAAACAAACAGAAAACCAAGTGTACATTTTTTTAGAGGCAAAAACACTCCAGTAAACAACCGGAAAATAAGAAGCTTCTGGGCTAAAAAACTTTAATGTTTAGGTATGCATATAATCGGAAAGATACAAAAGACGATTATTTATTGATAAAACATAATGGCCTCGGGCAAGAGTCAATTTCCATGCTATGGTTAGCGAAAAAGAACACAATTTGGAAACCATGCTTTTAATGACAACCTATGCAAAAGTATCGATCTCTAATGGATTCGATAATTTTACATCGGTTCTAAGGGAGAGAATTTGTTGTTGCCACGTTGCGCGAGCTACCACTGTACAGAATCAATTTAGAGTGGCAGCGGGCTGGTCCACCTTGTGCCACACAGGGTAGAAGGAATCCCGTGAAAAAGCGGAATTTGGACGGCAGATTCCAAGATTTGAGGTTAAATTTTGTAGGTCGTTCGGAATTTGGCGGGAATTTGGATGACAGATTCCAAGGTTTGAGGTTAAATTTTGTAGGTCGTTTCCGGCGATGCCCGAGTTTGTTTACCAAACGACCAGAAACAACCTACAAAATTTAACCTCAAAATCGATTTTTACGGCAAGATGGCGGCGCCCTAGGTGAGAACAATGAACCAGTGGAACGTTCCTTGATGTTCCACTCTAAAGTTATAGCTCATTGTACAGAATAGAGGTGAAATGATGAAGCAGTGGGTCAGCAGGTCAGCAGGTCAGCTGACGAATGTAGAACTTGAGTTCGTTCTAGGCAAGTGAGGAAAAATAAAAGGAAAACAAAAAAAATCTGCGTCGCTTTTTTCATTATGCTATAAAAAAGAATGGTGGAAGTAGATTTGAGGAAAGTTAATAAACGTTTTAAATACGTCTCATGTATATGCAAAATCGGCGAATCAAATAATGTCGGTTGATTCCTTGGATATGAATAGACTCACATTGGCTTCTGTAAATGCTTAAATTCGTCGCAAGGAAGAGGTAGCATATGCTTGAGCCAAAATCCAAGGAATCGACCTAGATTATTCAATTTACTGCTTATCCTCTAGCGCAGTTTGAAAAATCCTAAAGCACCGATTTAAATGTATACTTAGCAATTTTTTAGGTTTATTTTATCTTTGGTTTTCAAATCCTTTCGGAAAATTAAATTAAATTAAATTGAAAATTCTCTTTAAATTTCAGCTTACCATCGTTACGTTTTCTCATTATGGGAACACGACTTTATCCATTTCCGAGAGCTACGCGTTCGAACTGGGCAGTGAGTATTTATACTATCTTTCATTTTAGTTTGGTCAGAATAAGTATTTCAAAACAGTCGTTTGATAGAAGCGTCTGTACAGGTTTTCTTTTATACCTACTGCTTTATCGTTTTTCAAAATATGTTTTAGAAATTAATGGTTGAATTTCGCTAAGGCGTCTAATCTCCATCAGGTGACAGAAACAAGAATAGAATAACAAGTACGCCTCTTTAACGGCACAACTGTCCGCGAAACGCACCAAACACCAGTGTTCTTTTTAACTAAATTTTAATGTATTTTCAATGAATGTTCTTGTTGATTACATTAAAATTGTGCTAATCCACAGTATTTGGGACGCTGATTTCAACAATTTTATCATTTTTTCTACTTGACTCGTCCCGATTTTACGCATATTCTACTTTCAAACATTTTTCGCGATAAAGTTTAAACTGTGGAAAATCTAGAATATTTCGATCAAAACTAAGGCCAAATTCGAACTCGGCAGGTTAATCATCGTGGGATCAGCCGCCAATCGCGCTAAAGAAGGTCTAACTATAAGAAAAAACCCCATGTTTGTGTTTAGGGACCCTTGTTTTGTGTACATTGGGGGCGGACACCTATGTCGTTAAAGCGTAAAAATCTAGAATAACACAAGATTAGTTTCGGAAAATCTATTCTATGAGTTCAGTCAGAAAATAACGTTTGCCAAACAGTGGCCTCCAAATTAAAAATGAGAAACATGTGTCTAAGACAGCCGCACATGTCAGATGTTGCTTGGAGGTGGCAAACGTACTCCACCCTTTCCTCCCAGAAGGCATGTATAAAAACAGTTTTCTAGGGGTAAAGGGGGGCATGTGATCCCTGGCACCCTCCCCAACTGACATACCTCTGGTCGGAGAGTAAAGTTCCGTTGACCTTGAGTGCTTTTTTTTTTGCATTGGTGGTCCGTAGGGAGGGAATTTGTAGCCCCAAGGTCACCCACTCTCTCCGGATAAATGTTCAAAAAAATTGAAATGAAGATCATCTCTCTTCAAGTACCTCCCTTTTTAATAGAGCTAAAAAAAAAAAAAATCAAATCGCCTGACAAAAAACATGATATATGAATGGAAAGCCAGTGAACATATGTATGGTAATAATTAGGACAACTGATATGTCAATAATGGGGCTCCCCACTTTCGAGCCCAAGGACGGCCTATGATTTTTTTATAATCCTTGTGTTAACAAGGGGGTTGAATTTTCACCCCTGATAAGTCTAAAGATACAAAGCTGGAATTTAAACAAATCACTGTAAGCTTCCATGCCAGCCTTGTCGAGGGTATTTATAAGCGATCCACAAAATATCAGACATTTTCATCAAATATTCCCATATTTACCAGCAAAAAAGTCGCTGGGGGATCCAGAAAATTTGAGATTTTTTTTTTTTTTTTTTTTTTTTTTCATGTGATCTTACAGTTTGTTTCATGCAATTTCAGAATATGTAATTGTTTTTGGGATTATCTTGCACCCAAATTTCAAAATTCAAAGAAATAAATATAAACTGTTACAATTTTTGAAATATTTGAGCTTACTTAGTGCTTTTTTGGAAATTTCCTCATCAAACACTAAAAATTAAACAATTTGAAAAAACAAGGCATGATTTTATTACTTTGAGAATACTGGACAAGATGGTTTTTAGGGATTTGAAAAATATTAACAAACTAGCCGTTCGGTGCTCGCTTCGCTCGCTCTCACGTCTAGCCAGGGGGCTCCACCCCCTGGACCCCTGATCACTCGCCCCGTGAGTGAATTTTGGCGCGCTACGCAAGCCGCGCCATCACGCGTATCCCTTATCCGGTATTATGAAGATTCTCTGTTTTCGAGAAAGACAGGGTCCTCCGAAAATGACTTAGTTTGATTTTCACTTTTCAAGAACAAAAAATATGCAATTCGAGTCTTCTTCTTATATTTGCACTGCACAAGCCCCCTGATTTCAAAAGTTACATTATATTGAAAAAAGGTCCTGTCCGTTTGCTTCAGATTCATTTTAACTCTCGACCAAACGGTCCGATCGCATCCAAGTTTGTATCGAAAGTTTGTATGTAGTTAAAATGAATCTATTTAATCGTTTTAAGCAAATAAATAATTTGAAAGACAACAATTTTGGATAAAAACCGTCTAAACAGTACTATACCTAGGTTCTTATCTATATTATTGAATTTATAAGCTGACCGCTCTCTGTGTGTTGATATGGACACCAAAATGGGTAGCTGAGGCTGTGGGTTACCTCCCCCCCACTTCCACTTACGTCAGAGTTAAGTGATTGGATCGAAATGATCGGCTTTGAATCAGAGTTTTGGACACGCACGACCGTTCGCCATAAAATCAGAGAGGTATCGATTTTCTGGAACACCCCGTACATCACATAGACCGACCGAACAGTCGAGTTTTTTTCTATATGCTTTTTTGTGGGCGTGCCTTTTGGGGGCGTGGGAGTGCCCCCTTTAGAACTTTTGAAGCTTTCGTATTTTTGTGCACATGCATCTACACTACTCAAATTTTCTTCCAGTGAAAAAACGAACATAATCGGACTGGTAGAACTCGAGATTTAGAGCGGACAAACTTTTTGAAAAAACCCGATATATATAGGTATACAAATTACACGGAACGTGACCTTTTTGGGGGCTTGGCAGCGCCCTGTGGCTGAAATCAAAAAGTTTCGAATATTGCTGCAAATGTCGAGGACTCAAGCTTTCATCTGATAAAAGAACGGTCAAAATCGGTCGAGTAGTTTTCGAGATTAGGAGCGAACAAACTTTCTTCAAAAAACCTATAAATATAGATATACAATTAACACGGGATGCCGTCTTATTTTGGACCTCAGCGCCCCCCATCGCCGAAATCGATAATTTTCTGATTTTTGTGGAAATGTAGACCACTGGATCTTTCGTTTAACACGTTAATGAGCGAAATCGGGCCGATAGTTTTTGAGATCGAGAGCAAAAACACTTTTACTTTTCGATTTTAGTTATATGTAGAGATAAGCCATCTGCAATGGTTTTAAGTTTGGGTGATAATTCACTCCCTCTTGGTTTTATTATCAGAAGATGTAAAACACACACCTTGGTACATACATGGGCGCCCGCCCCCTGGATTCCCTGGAACTCAAAACAATCAAAATATCACGAAGAAAAATGAAAGGACCAAAAGAAAAGGAAATGCGAATAAAAGGAGTCAGAGTTGACGAACTTTATGATTAGTTTATTTTGTAATTTGAATTCACTTTTTGCAAGGAACAGTAGAGCTACAGGGTTTTCTTACTATTATTATCATCTGTTGTCCTTTTATTCATGATATCAAACCAAAGACATTATATCATATAGACGGAGTGAATCCTATACCATAACATTGAGCTGGGTGAGGCAAACTTACCGTACACTACAATAGGCAGACGGGCGAGTCCATTGTTCGAAATTGGAGGAGGAACCTCCAACTGGTGACAAACAAACGAACATAACCTCTTAATCCAAACTTACTACTTTATAAAAATCGAGATCGAAGATGGATGAAACACTATTTAAATACCTTTTTTTCACAACAGTATAATATAAGATCAAAAAAAGCTTCAAATAACTTACAAAATTGGAAATAGTGTGCAACTTTCATTCACTCTCAAAATGGCGTCGGTTTGTGTTTTGCCAAAGATTATACCTAAAAAAGATTACCAATTGAAGTTTTGATGCAACCGTTGAGCAGGCTGATGACTGGTGATCATTTTTGGTGAACATGCGAAGTACCGCAAGTTTGCCTCAAGGATCTTGTTATGCACTCCGTCTATATGATACAGGGTGTTGAAAAACTGTTCCCGAATATTTCAGGAGCGGATCCTACAGATCAAAATAAGACCTTTTTTTCCTATAAACATGTGTCCGAAAATGCCCCCCTTTTGAGCTACAGCCCCCCAAAGTTTTAAAAAATTTACGGGTTTTTTTGAAAAGCGACCACTATTATGAACCAAATGTCTTAAAACTTGGTGTTCTGAGGTAATTTTACGTGTAAAATCCATTAATGACCTCGAAATATTCAGAAATTGAGTCTGACTGCACTTTTCACGCAATTTTGTACCTTTAACGGCACAAATTTTATGTTACGGATTAAAATTTTGAAGAATAATTACCAAACTCAGATGCGGAAAACCCTTAGAAAGATTTTTGGTCCTCCTTGTTTCTTTCGATACGACGCGTTTTAAGCGAGATAATCGCTGCACAGTGTGTAAAAGTCAGCGCTTTTACCATGAAAAACGGCAGTGAGTATGCAACCCGCCTCTCCGCTGCTTCTACGGGCCGGCCGCTATGGTAAAAGCGCTGACTTTTCCACACTGTGCAGCGATTATCTCGCTTAAAACGCGTCGTATC
>VMOF01000320.1:56576471-56661810 GCA_011764245.1 Trialeurodes vaporariorum | reverse complement strand
GTTTTAAACTTGCTTACTTTTTTAACATGGGATGCTGTTTTAGGGTGCGCTGTGTCTTTTTTTGTTTTTGCACCATTATTTGCCATAGCTTGATATTTACATGCCACTGGTTGGGTGCAAGGTGTGCTCTCCAATCATGGCTGGTATTTTGCTTCAGCTAACCACAGATGCCGACATTCGTTTGTTGAATTTTATAAACGTCTGTGATTGGTAAGTGGTTTTGAAAACTGTAAAAGGTTTTTTCTTGTGCATGATAGTCTCAAAAGAAAATTACTCCTAAGCATAACAACAAAGGCACGCTTTTCCAACACCTTAGTGTTGGAACCTGGCGACTTGTTTTTGGTTCTCATCCCTTTCATAACCGAACAATCGACTTTTTCATTGGAAAAAAATTTCGTTTCTCTCTCTATCCTGAAAAATTTTCAGGAACAAATTAGCTAACCCCTCCCCATCCCCCTCACCATCTTCCTTTCATTTTGTTCAGTAGAACAAAAGAAACAGCATTTACCAAGGGAAAGAAAAATAGCTTTACCGTCGGAAAAGGTGTAAAAAACTAAAACAAAACTGTTCAACCACCGTAAATGCGCCCAAGTTAATGTCCGGCCAATATGACCTAACCTCAAAATTGTCCGGGCCCCCACCGATATTCGTTTGGTACCAAGAGTTCGATTTTCTCTTTCTTTATTGGATACGAAATATTTTTTTTAGCAGAGGAACTAATCTTCAATTCAAGAAAATTAATTGTATGTGCGGTAATTGTAATTTAAAGATCATAACAGTAGTTTTGGCTCGTTTCAGATGTGAAGGGAGGTTGTTTCGTTATCTTTGCTTACACTTTTCGCAGATACCTGTTGTGCTTCTTCAATACTGGCATACCTTCATATAACTGCTCATAATTTTTTTTTTCTGAGACCGCTAAGCGTCCTTTATTTGAGAAAGAACGTTTTCACTCACTTTTAAGTTTTTGTCAAGTTTGTACCTGGAATAGCACCCTAAAATAATGAAATGAAAACAAAGGTCACAGGACTGCCCTTCACAACATGGAAAAAAAAATTGTAAAAAAAAAAAATTAAAAAAAAAAAAAAACCTATTGAAGAAATTTCAGGAAGAAGGGCTTATAAATCGATGGGTGTGCCTTTCCTGAGAACTGTACATTGTGAGCAAATAGTGGTTTTTTGCTGAGGATCACACATTTTGTTTAATGGGCTCTTTTTCCGGAAATGGCCTAAAATCCAATGTTGATGAAATAAAAATAAGAACTTTTTAAGTAAAGTACGGAAAGTTGCAGATGCATCATGAATTCTAAACATGTCAGATATTTTTTAAAGTGCGCGATTATTCCTAATGCAGCCTTCAATGGGAGCTGTTGCACATTTTTACTATAAGCGATTTATCTGTCGCCTCTGATGTAATAACGTCCAAAAATAACTATGACAGCACTAAAAACTTCCGAAATCCTCTCCTAAACTCAATAAACGATTCTATTTACGGAGCCTAATGGTAGGTCAGTAATAATGTGGGAGATTCCCATCTAACAATACTGTAACTCCAACAAGAAGTGACCAAAAAGAGACGACTTTCATTTGACACCGGTGTCACTCTAGATGCCGCGGTACCATTCATCGGATGTGGATCACTACTCTGAAGACTAATTATATCTACTCAGTGAATCAACCTTGTCAGCATATATGTAGAGGGAGTGACAAAATTAAGGTAGGAATCTCCTATTATTACTGACTTATTCCACCATTACACTCGTGCAAATAAAAGAGTTTATCGAGTTTGAGAGTGGATTTCGGCAGTTTTTAGTGCTGCCATCGTTATTTTTGGAGGTTTAACACCAGAATCGACCATATAATCACTTATAGCGAAATTGCGCCACAGCCCCATTTTTTAACCATCCTTTCAAGATAAGCCTTTAAACACTGCGCAATCGCCCCTCACTTGAATTTTTAGGGCCGTCGAAACTCTTAATTTCAATGCCTGGGACCAAAAAATATATGGTCCCGGCAGTGTTCTCAAGTTGAATGGGTCTGTTGCAAACTTTTGCTACAATGATTAAGAGAGATTAATCTAATGTAAAATCGCATGAAAAGTCCATTAGTGGCATCAGAAAGTCATTAAATGCAATAATAAACTCACAAGAGCCGTTTAATAAAATCCAAGATGGCGGAGAAATATTGGGCAATTTGTATGCATGCACCACGAACATCCAAGGATAGCCAACCTCACAATATCGATCACAACCAATCACAACGTAAACAAACACATAACCTCTACCTCCTGTGAGGTTGTCAAAGTTGGCTATCCTTGGATGTTTGTGGTGCATGTATACAAATTGCTCAATATTTCTCCGCCATCTTGGATTTCATTAAACGCAACTTGTGAGTTTATTATTGCATATTATGACTTTCTGATGCCACCAATGGACTTTTCGGGTGATTTTACATTAGATTATACACTCTTAATCGTTGTAGCAAAAGTTTGCAACAGACCCATTGCGTGCGGTTTCCACCAAATTAGAGAGCCTACGCACGTCACGTGACCGTGACTAAATCTGTCATTAATCCTTCAAGGAGGTTAGCAATCTGCTTTATAAAGTTTCGTTTCAACTGAAGAGGATGAGACCAACCAGTCTTTCTTTTTACCGATGAGCGTATATTGCGTAAGGTTAAAGAATGGGGGCCATAGCCGTAGCCATCAGGATATCGTCTTCCTCTCACTCAGCCCATTTGAACGTATGTGTTAGAAAAGGATAGAAAGAAGGGCTGAAGTCACGTGGGTATAGGATACCCATCCTTTTCTAACACAGGCGTTCAAATGGGCGAAGAGAGAAAGACAATATCCTAGCTACGGCTATGATGGGGGCCACGCATGGCAGCAGACGGACGTGAGTCAATACGTGGCAGTTGAGTAATATCTTCAAAGTTCTTCGGAACTTGGGGGGGGGATGGGTCGGTGGGCGTCCATGTTTTCTAAAAGGAAGGGACTTGAGAAGTGAAATCCTTTGCTGTTGCTTCTCACTGGCCGGAGAGGGCAGAGATGATAAAAAATTAAGTCTTTTTTAAAGGTATTTGTGTATATCCAACGGTACTTATTAAAGCATCGACGATTTTAACACAGTCAAGTTCAGAGAGACTGTAATGTACAAAATAGGACCGGAACTACAATGTGGCAGCTGAAGACCGCGACTACGCCCCGAGGCATGGGGGGCCCCGAAGAATTCCGTTTATTTTAGTGGGAAAAGCCTCCCTTATTAATCCTACTAAGCTAATCCAAAAATCGAGAGGCCTGCAGGCAGTGGCGGCTCGTGACTGAAAAATGAGGTGTAGTTGTGGGGGGCCTGGGAGGACGCTCCAAGTAGAAGGGGGGTTTAGGGGTCCTCCCGTGGAAGGTTTCCGAAAATTTGACCTGCCTCAGATTTAATTTTAAGCTAGCTTTAAATATTTCGTGACGCGAGAGTTCTCCTCCGACAGTATATTCGGTGCTCTTTACAACTCCTTTTTCTCTTTTCTCTATTTAATTTCTCCCAACCCTCAGTCATTTTAAATCAAGAGCGACCATCATCTTTGACAATTTGAAAATAAAAAAAATAAAAAAAACCTTGAAAAAGTAGGTGTAGTGCCACTACACTAACTACACCTGACGAGCCGCCACTGCCTGCAGGGACCTTCGTAATTTATCATGGCCAGCTGGAGCAGGGAGCTCCAAGAGGTGTAGTAACATCAGCCTTGGCCCTTTGCCATGTTGCTCTGTAAGGACTCAGGAAGCCTCGTGATGAACAGGCTCGTATATATAGGTTTTTTCCCATTTAAAATAACACGAAGAATGCGCCGGATGAGCAGAGTGGAAGTTTCACCGAGAGCCCTTTGTCATGTTGGCGTTGGAAAGTTCTCGTGATGAACAGGCCTGCTCGTAATATCCTATTTTCCTATTCAAAATAACATAGGCGATACCCCCTAAGAGCAAGAGGAAAGTATTGAGTGCCCTTTATTGCCCAGTAGGAGTTAGCAAGTTCCCGAGATTACCAGGTCTGCTCGTAAGTCTATTTTCGTATTCAAAATAACATGGGCAATATTCCCCAGAAGAGCATAAAGGGGAAGTTTGACGAGCTCTTTGTCAAGAGGGCGTTACGAAGCCTCCGAGACTAGCATGTCTGTTTCTAAGTCTTATTTATTTCCATTTAAAACAACACTAAGGAAGAAGTAAGGGCAGAGGGGGATTTTTTAAAGTCCTTTGAAGAGCTGAAATTTTGACTACCATAGGACATGCTTACTTTCTCGTGGGAAGCCCCCACACTCCCAATAAAGTGGGATACACCATAATAAGGACAATGTCCAGGATTATCTAGGAGTAAATGCTATCGAAGTTATGCTAATTTCAGAAACTCAATTTAATAGAGATCACTGTGGACAGATACCAAATAATATAAGTCCTTTTATATTTTTCAACTAGAAAAGTCACAGGATATATCAGTGATGGGCAAAACTCGTTTTTTGAATAACCATGAATAGTAATTAACACAAATTCTTCGCATTATTCTCTTTGTTATTCCTAAAAGTAAATCCAAGTTTTGACACTACCATCATTTTCATCTGTCATAAGATGAATGATTGGTAGTGTTAAAACTTTGATTCACTGGTAGAGGAATAACACAAGAATAATGCGATTAATTTTAGTTACTTATTCATGGTTATTCAAAAAACGAGTTTTCCCCATCACTGGAATATACATACGCTCTACTCATTCTTTGACCATTTGGAATGTCAGTACGTACGTCGCTTGAATAAAAATTGAAAAGATTGCGTAACAGATTTACAGACTGGTAACTATTCTACAACATTGTCGATTCGAAAATATAAATCAATCAATCATTAAAAACATCAACGGAAATTGAGTCATATTTAGATCCCTTTTTGGATAAAACTTACAACGTAACTACTATTAATCAATCAACAACGGTTAAACCTGTCTACATTCCTGTTGTGTGTCAATTCGTAATATAATTTTAGACGAAAGAAGCTTGAAGAGGAAATGGAACAAAGACAAACCCAGCTGATTAAAAAAAGCGCTCAACCAAATCACGCATAAAATACCTGAAATGAATACTTAGTAAATACAAAAGAGAGTCTTTCTAAATCTCTACTACAGATTTGACTCAGTAAGAGAGCTCCAAATATGCTCCATACAAAATTCAAAATCTCTCCGAGAAAAAAAAAAAAATGAAATATACGAATCATATTTTCTTTGACTAGGGAATCATCATAACGAGTAGAAGAAGAAACTTCTTCTATTCGTTATGGAATCATTCAAATTATCTTGCATTCTTATCACTTCTCATTAATATTAGTTACATGCTGAGAAGGTTAAAACGAGTTAAACAGAGCTCACTTTTTGGACTAATAACACTTTAAAAAATATCTGTGATCTTTAGAATTTATAATAAATCAGCAACTTTCCGTGCTTCACTTAAAAAAAAAAAAAAAAAAAAAAAAAAAAAAAAAAAAAAAAAAAAAAAAAAAATATTTTTATTTCATCAACAGTGGTTTTAGGCCATTTCCGGAAAAAGGGCCCAGTAAACAAAATGTGTAATCTTCAGCAAAAAACCATCATTTGCTCACAAATATAAAGTCCTCAGGAAAAGCACACCCATCGGTTTATAGGCCCTTCTTCCGGAGATTTCTTCAAAGGGTTTTCACACAAAATTTGTTTTTGTGCGTCCCAATTGTGGAGGGCAAACATGTGCCCTTTGTTTTCATTAAACTATTTTCGGATGATATTACAGATACAAACTTGACTAAAACTTAAAATTGAGTGAAAAGTTTCTTTCTTAACCCTTTACTGCATGATTTTTTTTTTAATAAAATAATTATTTTTCAGTACAATTTTGATCCTTGAGACAGGGAAAAATAGTGAAAAAATTATTTCCATTATATTTCAATGGTAAAGAGCCTGGATATTAATTGTTCCAAATATGGCCTTACCCGCATTTAGGTATCCATGCAACTGAAAATAAAGTTTTCAGGCTAAAAAAAAAAAAAAAAAAAAAAAAAAAAATTAAAGCAGTAAAACATAAGTTAGTAAGTTTCAATAGTTGTTTTTTTTGTATATGGTACCCCTACGTTACTCCCAAACATAACAATGAAAATCGGAAAATATCCATCAGATTTTCAGTGAGCTATTTTCAACCACTCTGCACGTTCTCTGTCCTGTGCTGCGCGCTCTAGGACAAAATTGACAATTCTTACTCGTTTAATATCTGTTCCACATGTGACCCACCATGCAGCGACAGTACAATTCAAGTCTCCTACTTTCAGATAAGGCTTCAAAGTACTTAATTGTTCCAGATCTGGACTCATCTGCAGTTAAGGGTTATAATAAATCTGCAACTTTTCGTACTTCACGTAAAAAAAAAAAAAAAAAAAAAAAAAAAAAAAAAAAAATTATTTCATCAACAGTGGTTTTAGGCCATTTCCGGAAAAAGGGCCCATTAAACAAAATGTGTAATCTTCAGCAAAAAACCATCATTTGCTCACAAATATAAAGTCCTCAGGAAAAGCACACCCATCGGTTTATAGGCCCTTCTTCCGGAGATTTCTTCAAAGGGTTTTCACACAAAATTTGTTTTTGTGCGTCCCAATTGTGGAGGGCAAACATGTGCCTTTTGTTTTCATTTAACTATTTTCGGATGATATTACAGATACAAACTTGACAAAAACTTAAAATTGAGTGAAAAGTTTCTTTCTTAAATAAAGGACGCTTTGGTCCCATAAATAGTTTTTTTATGAGCAGGTATAAAGGTATGCCAGTATTGAAGAGTCACAACAGGTATCCGCGGAAAGTATAAGCTAAGATAACGAAACACAACCTTCCTTCACATCTGAAACAAGCCAAAACTATTTTTCAATCCAGCCCCAAGGAGAACAGAAATATAAATTATGTTACTTGCTATTCCAACAAAGATGATCTATTGCTTAGATAGCGACAAAAGTTAAACATTTTTGGTGTAAGTTATAAATAGTACATAGGTATTACGGAAATGTAAGGTAGGTGTAGTACAAGGTAATTTGTATGAGTACTGTAAATAAAAAAAAAAGAAAGTTGAAAAAATAATTTTTTTTTTAGTGAAGTTACTGCCAAAATTCTCCGTTCATTTCTAATGCATATATTAATTCAATCCTGAAATTAACTCGATGGATTATAAAATTACTAATCCAAAAGAAAAAAAACCAAACAACAAAAAGAACCGATATTTTAATCAAGCAATGTCGATTGGCCGAGGCATTTTTGTCGATGGTGGGAAGGTGCCGGTAAACCAAAGGGTCGTCAAATGCCATGGAGTCGTCTCCGCTTCCGGATCTGTCCATTCTGCCCGGAAGAAGTTGGCCGCAATCGGAGCCCCAAGCTCATATTTTGCCGAAAAATTCATCGTCCTGAATCGTCCTCGATAGTCTTTTTGTCTACAAAAAAAGAATAAAGCATACAAGAAGAATACAAGACATTATATCGCAGTAAAGGCATAGTTGCCAGATTTAGAGGAAAATTTATTGGATTTTTATATTGATTCAAATGGAGAAAGTGGCGATTTATCACCACTATCTGGCAACGTTTACAGTTCCTTCTATCTCACAATCGTCTGTAGGTATGTAATGTCATTCCTTACCCTTGTTAATGGATCTGTTGCAAACTTCTGCTACAGGCTTATTAATAAGTAGTTGATTTTGGGGGTAAAACCATGCAAAAATGACGAAAAGGGCTCTAAAAAATTACGGAATCCACAACGGCTCAACCACGGGAAGAATATGGAGTGCACGCCGCACGCCGCACGGTCTCTATTTGTCTCTGCCCTCGACCCTCGCAGCCTCACCCATTGACTCCTCGCTCCCATTGTGCGACAGGCTGCCTCCCGAACCATTGCATCGCATCGCTTGCGAGTGACGCTACTGTTTTCCTTGGTCGGCTTTTAATAGGTACTTGGTTTCGGCTAGTAATGAAGCACAAGAGATATAATTAAAATTACTCGTGGATAGGAAAGGATGGCGATTTCATACTGAAGTGTTAAGGCAGGAAGGGTGTGAACAAAGAGAGCAAAGCAAATTTCGATTTCAACGTCACGGAGGAGATAAAACTATAGTCTGTTAACTATTTGACTGCAGTTGACAAAAAATATTAAAATGCGTAAATGGAAACGTTAAGGTCGGCTCCGGCCCGTTCTCTACTGCCAGCGTATTGTCTTCTGACTAATGGGTCTGTTGCAAACTTTTGTTACAGCGCAGCGCTATAGAGTGTTTAATCTGATGTAAACTCGCGTGAAAAGTCCAATGATGGCATCAGAAAGTCATAAAATGCAGTACGAAACTCACGAGAGACGTTTAATGAAATCCAAGATGGCGGTAAAATATCGAGCAACCTGTATGCATGCACCACAAACATCCAAGGATAGCCAACCTCACAATATTGATCACACCCAATCACAACGTAAATAAACACATAACCTCTGAAGCTGTGAGGTTGTCAACGTTGGCAATCCTTGGATGTTAAAGGTGCAATGCATACAGGTTGCTCAATATTTTACCGCCATCTTGGATTTCATTAAACGTCTCTTGTGAGTTTATTATTGCATTTCATGACTTTCTGATGCCACCAATGGACTTTATGAGCGATTTTACCTACGGTGAAACACTCTTTATCGTTGTAGCGAAAGTTTGCAACAGACCCATTGTTTGACACTTGTTCGGCTCAAACCTTTTTTCACTCGTCATTTTGACCACCCACTCGAAAATTAAATTTTTGCGGGATTCGCGAATTTTTAGTCCAGACTTTAAAAAATTCTGCTTGACGTGCTTCGATAAATAATACCAAACGGCGACTCAATATGCAATTTTTGAAAGAGTACAGCATTCCTTATTGAGTGATTTCAGACTACCGTAATCTTTCAAACATTGCATGTTGAGCAGCCGTTTGGTAAGTCATTTTTCTTTGCAAGTCAAGCAGACTTTAAAAAAGCCAGTGATTAAAAATTTGCGAATGCCACAAGAATTTAATTTACGGGTGGGCGGTCAAAATGAGGAGTGAAAAAATAGATCCTATAGCAGTTGGTCAAATCCTCAAAAAAATTATCCTCTGCAAATATGAAACGATAGAGTTATAGATTGAGAGTTTATATTTTCGGGAGGAGCAAAGAAAGCACACGCAAGGAGATAGAAAAATTGCAGTTACTTACTTCTCCGGAATCGGTCTCTCTGTGAAATTAATCAATCCATGAGGTTGTTTAAAAACCACGAAGGCATATCGATGAAGTCCTGCAAGAGGAGATATATCGAGATGAAATGGCGAATAACAAATGAATTTGGATTCTAAAACTATAAATTGGTCCATTAAATGTGTATCCCTGCCTACAGTAAAATGTAAGTCTGTATTGATGGATTCAGCAATCTGGCATCAGTGTATTCTTCTCATTTGATTGCATGGGAAATAATCGATTCGTCGCGGGGCTGTAGTCCCTCGAAGAATAGATTGTCAATCATACATTCGAATGGAAAAAAATGCGCAGTTGTTAGATTGCTGGATCCGCCTATGTAAGTCTGGAATTAAGATTAAAGGGTGGGGGACATGAGTTTTCAAAATCAGTGTGATGCCACTCTTCAGGGAGGATTAAAGAGCAATAACCATAGCAGAGTTGGTCAAATAGGAGTGTAATCGATTAGATGATTACTGGGTAATCGGTATAATTGGCAAACCTTTGGATGGAAATTAAATGTATTTTCACCGATAAATAGTAAACTGTAGGATCGGGTCTTTTCGATTAGATCTAATTCTTCTGTAACTAGTATGATGGGTGACTTGTAAAAAATCAGCCCTGATTATACCATGAAATCACCCTCCGAAAAAACGACGATTAAGATTACTCGGTAATCGCGTATAATCGATTATCACCCCCATTTGCCCAAATCTGTTATAGCTCCTATGGTTATACCCAATGAGCTATAAATTTAGAGTGCACAGGCGGATACAGGAAATTGTCTTTCTCTCTCTCCTCCCACTTGAAAACGTGCGTTAGAAAAGGACAGAAGAGGGGGCCAAAGTCACGTGATGGCCCCCTCCGCTGTCCTTTTCTAACACATGAGTTCAAATGGAGGGAAAGAGAGAAAGACAGTTCTCTGTATCCGCCCTTGTTAGAGTGGCACATCAAGAAACGTTCCGCCGGTTCACTGTTGTCACCTAGGGCGCCCGCCGCCATGCCATCTTGTCGTAAAAATCGATTTTGAGGTTGAATTTCGTAGGTAGTTTCCGGTCGTTTCGTAAACAAACTCGGGCATTGCCGGAAACGACCTACAAAATTTAACCTCAAACCTTGGAATCTGCCGTCCAAATTCCGCTTTTTTCCGGGATTCCTTCTATCCTGTGTGGCACAAGGTGGACCAGCCCGCTGCTACTCTAAAGTTATAGCTCACTGGTTATACCTCGTTGAGGAGACCGGTGCGTCATCGTCACGGCGCGGCGCACTATGGATCCAAACCGAGTCCTAGGTGGTCAAAAATGCAAAGACATAAAATATCACAGGAACTAAGGTTCCATCTAATAATTTTCTCCGATGGATACATGATAATCCAGGGGTAAGTACCTTAGTAAATAACCCCCCTAAAATCATCTATAGTAGCTAGAATAGTTTTTTTTCCGACTTTGAACCGATCGATTTTTGACCGCCTAGGATTTGATTTGGAACCATAGTGCGGCGCGCCGCGGCGGGTCGAATTTCCAAGACTGCCCGATAACCAATGGGGCTGTTGCACACTTTTGCTATAAGCGATTTAATAGTCGATTCTGGCGCAAAAACCTCCAATTATAACCATGGCAGCACTAAAAACTTCCAAAATCCACTCCTAAACTCGATAAACGCTTTTATTTGGGCGGGCGTAATGGTGGCTAAGGGTAGTAGCAATCAGAGACAAATAGAGACGGAGCACTACGTTAAAATACATAGGGAAGATTTGAGGCACACTGAATTTTCGGGGATTCAACAGAATAACATGTGAAACAACAGTCAACACCTTGAGATGTCGCATGGTGTTGAACGGTGACATTCGGAAAACACGGGGGGGGGTGGGCGGGAAGTGAAGAGGAGGGTGCTCACCATTCAACACCATGCGACTTTGACTGTTGTTTTGTTGAATTCGCGGGAATTCAGAGTGCCTCTGCGGCAGCCAGTTAGTGCTCCGTCTCTATTTGTCTCTATGGTAACAATGGGAGATTCCCATCTATCAATACTATAACTCCATCAAGAAGTGACCATTAAGAGGCGACTTTCACTTGACACCGGTGTCACTCAATGAGCTATAACCTTAGAGTAGCACATCAAGGAACGTTCCGCTGGTTCATTGTTGTCACCTAGGGCGCCGCCATCTTGCCGTAAAAATCGATTTTGAGGTTAAGTTTTGTAGGTTGTTTCCGGTCGTTTCGTAAACAAACTCGGGCATCGCCGGAAACGGCCTTCAAAATTTAACCTCAAACCTTGGAATCTGCCGTCCAAATTCCGCTTTTTCCCGGGATTCCTTCTACCCTGTGTGGCACAAGGTGGACCAGCCCGCTGTCACTCTAAAGTTATAGCTCATTGGTGTCACTCAAGGTATATGGAGAACAGGTATTGACAACACTCTGAGCTTGGCTCTGATTGGTTGTGAAAAAAGCGACTCCGCCGCCATTTTTCTGACCGCGCGATTCAAATTTAGATTTCACATCTTGAAAAAGAAAATGAACAACGTAATTGATGATGTTAATCCATTCTATAGTCACAAAATTAACATTTAAAGATAAAAATTACATTTCATTGATCAAATAAATAAAGTATTGCTTCAGATAAACTTCCCCTACAAACCTAACCACAAACAACAATGCAAGATATACACGGTGTAAATAGGAGACAAGATGGCGGCGAAGTCGCTTTTTCTCAAGTGGCCACGCCCCCTGAGTCGAGTGTTGTCCATACCTGTTCTCCATATACCTTGGGTATTACTAGGTGTTGCAGTACCATTCATCGGATGTGGATCATCACTCTGATGACTAATTACTCTGTAAATCATCCTTGTCAGCATAGAAAGAGTGACGAAATTAAAATAGGAATCGCCCATTATTACTGCCCTCGGCCACTAGGTATTACGACCTCGTAAATAAAAGCGTTTATTGAGTTTAAGAGTGAATTTCGGAAGTTTTTAGTGCCTCCATTGTTATTTTTCGAGGTTTTTACACCAGAAACGACTGTTAAATCGCTTATAGCAAAAGTGTGCAACAGCCAGTGGCGTCGCGTGCCATCTGGCAACAATGCAACAGCTCCATTTAAACTCGTTAAATGTATCGAATTTTCCTTGTGCACTGTGCACCCACTGAATTCGATCTTTTACATGAGTTTAAATGTGGATATAATACACTTTTGCCAAACTGCACGCGACGCCACACAGTGTTTTGAAAAGGAGGACCGGCGGACATTGGCTTATAACTCTACTATAGCGCTTAAAAACATAATCAAACCCATGCCACCCTACGTAGTTGGGTACGAGAAATTCATAGGAAGGGTCGAAATTGTCGCACAGAGGGTGTTTTTTAAGTAAATCCTGGACAAAACTTAAAAAAGGTGAAAGAAAGCGGGAAAAATGTCATATATGGCAATGACAACGTACAAATTTATCTTATTCTCTATGGTTTACCATGGGACACACAGAATTAATGCTCTACCACCGCACAACGATCAGTTTTCAAGAAAAATTTTCTTTTTTTTTTCTTCCCTTTTTTTTAGTGAGTTTCAACTTACTTATTTTATGAATATTTTATTTTGAATGATAATGAATAAAGATAAATCGTGATTCATTTTACAGATCCGAGAATGAAGGTTTTCTAATTTCTTCCATTATAAAACGCACGAAATAAAACCCCCCTCCCTCCCCCAGAACAGACTCTTTCTATCAGTAATAGCTCTGCAAAAGCGCTTTTAATGAGCTCAGGTTAGTGAAAATGAGATAAAATTTGGAACATTAAATGCCTCATCAAGAATAACTAGAAAATTCGTCAATTTAGGTTTCTAAAATCTTCGTCTATATTTCTATTATGAAAAGTAACCATCATCTGTAGGCAAAAAAATAGTGGGAAAAAGTATCTTGGATGGAAGGGAAAATGGAAATTTAAACCAAAAATGTGAGCAATCCGAAAAAAAAGTACAGGTAGTGGGATTCGAACCCCGGTTTAATGCGTGCAAGGCAAAAACATTAGCCGAACGACAAGCCAATCGACAGAGAAACACGAGGCGCGCGTCCAACACATAAGCAGCTCCTGCCGCTCGGCCTAGACATGAGACAGTTGCTGGCGCGGCGAGAGAAAAACGTGGTTAATTTTACGGAGGTCGACTTACAAAAATTAAGATTTCTCCAAGAGTCGCAAAAAGTCGCAGCCAATTTTTGGATATGTTGTTCTCTAGATGTTACTCTATCACTCCCTGAAAGCCGTTTCTTAAGGCAATTTAAGGCTTTTATTTTTATAGCTCTTCCTAAAGTTGAAAAACCGTAAATTTTTCCTCAACTCTTTGAACAAGCTTATCAAGGTTGCAAAAGTAGAAAAGTTTAACTTCATATAGTTCATTTTAAAGCTGAAAGTACGCTGAATGAAATGGTGTATTTTATTTTTACAAAAATTTGAATATGAACAAAGAAAACACCCATACATTCGGAGCATGGTTTAAGAAAAAATCGGAACCTGCCGAAAGTGATACTTTGAGAGCTTAAAAAAGTATCAAAAAACGAATTATAAGCCAAAATTATGGTGAAATGGGGTGCACAGGATACTAAACTGAAGATTTAGTCATGTTTTGACTCTGAATACACGACTTCGATTTTTGGCCCAATGTCCGCGCCGCGCCGGATTCAAAAACACTGTGCGCCACTGAGTTGCCCCATTAGATAAATCGTGTGGTTTGATTAGACTTGGCAAATACGTGACTCGTCTCTACCAATCACCGTTTTCCAATCTTATCCGCAATCTATCCCAAAAGTCGCGAATTTAAAAGATCGGCCTGCGGTAGGATGCAGGTGCGAAAGGTGAAATTTTAATGGATAATCTTGCTCACCTGTGCCTTTCGGAGGGGAGGGTGGATGGTAACCGGTCAGGGTTGTGCCTTTCATGACGCCGGTTCCTGGAATGTTTCCGACTAACCATTGCTGATATTCCCGTTGCTTATGTTTCTTTCGAGCGGGATAGTCGGGATCTAAAAACAAATAGTTACATACTGCACGCAGACAAAACATTTTTTCGATAAACAATAAGAGAGGTATGATTCATTGCAAGCCAAGATCTATATTAATCAGGGCTGCCGTTTTGCGTATAATCAATGCTATTTTTCAATTCACCGATGATTCCACCGGTTGAGAAAAGATTACATAGTTCAGTTCAGTGTATGACTGTAATGCACGAAAATACTCTGATCTGTAATCTTTCCTTAATCGGTGGAAACTATGTTGATTAATTAAAATATCCGCAAGTTTTTTAAAGTCATCGACGACTCCACCGGTTGAGGAAAGATTGCAGATGCGAGTATTTTAGTTTATTATAGTCATGCACTGAACTGAGCTGTGTAATATTTTCTCAACCGGTGGAATCATCGGTGAATAGAAAAATAGCATTGATTATACGCAAAACGGCAGCTCTGATATTAATACACGAAAACCGATTATAAACAACGAAGGATCCAGTCATTTTGGACGAATCGAATAGACTTAGTCGTATGGGCTAGCGCTAGCTGCATACTATCATTGGTTCCATTTCTTGATAAACGATACTTAAATGAAGTACGACAAAATTATGAGCGTAATCGCATCGCGATTCGTTCAATATTAGATGACCGAGATAGATTACCTATATAGTTCTCTGAGAATGCTGTTTAGTGACGTAAATCTCCTAACTTGGACCCAGTTCTGCCGAAGGAAACCGTAACTACATAGATAAATCATAGTCAGTTTTAAGGGTCATTATTTTGTAACGGGTGGGACATTCGCCAGACGACTTTGAAGTAATTTTTTTCAACTTTCTAATCATTTAAATGAAAAAACTATCCCACCAAAAGAAAGCTCTCAACTTCTAGATAGTGGTAGGATTTTCGAAAAAAGTCTATCCAAAGCTGAGAAAAAAGCAAAGTGAGGGTGTAACGGGTGGGACAGAAAATGGAAAAGGTTTTTGAATCACTTCAGAAAAAGTTGGAACTCTGTGAGTTTTGAAGAGATTAAAATTTGGAAAAAATATTTGTTAAAGGTGAGGGCATAAGCTTTGATCCTACATAACGTTTTTTTCATTTACTAAATTATTTTCCTCTAAAAAAATTAAAAAGTAGCGTAACGGGTGGGACAGCTACGTTTTGTAACGGGTGGGACGCGTGTGATTTCGTCATTGAAAATACACATCAAACCACTTCAGAAAAAGTTGGAACTCTGTGAGTTTTGAAGAGATTAAAATTTGGAAAAAATATATGTTAAAGGTGAGGGTATAAGCTTTGATCCTACATAACGTTTTTTTCATTTACTAAAGTATTTTCCTCTAAAAAAATTAAAAAGTAGCGTAACGAGTGGGACAGCTAGGTTTTGTAACGGGTGGGACGCGTGTGATTTCGTCATTGAAAATACACATCAAACCTGCTGCAACATAAACAAGTTTGATCTTATTACATTTAGATAATATTTTCGTCTCTGGTTGCATTTTAATGCAAAACAAGGCCGCCAGGCACTAATTTTCAAATTTCAATTTTTGCAAATCATGTCCACGTTACTGTAAAATGACCCATACCAAGTTTATACTGAGTAAAATACAGGGTGCGTAACGGAAGCCCCGCCCCTCTTAATTTTTGAACGTTTGATTTTTTCGGAAACGCTGAATCCTTTTTTGCTCAAGTTTCTTTCGAGTCCCAAAAACATTTTGGGAAGCCTTCCCCAATGGGGGCATTTGAGGAGCATTTTCATTTTTTAAAATAGAAATGAGGCGTTGTACTGATGCGCGACTGTACCGTGACTCAGGTTCGAAGGAAAATCGTTTATTTTCGGTCACTTCTGATGAAGTGACAGTATTATTATAGATGAGAATCTTTCATCATTAGTGCCCAACACCACCATTACGAGCGCGGGTCTAGTAATATTTTATGAGTTTAGGAGTTGTTTTTAGTTTTTAAGTAAGTTTTTAGTGCTATCAATCATTATTTTCGTAGGTTTTGACATACCTACAGAATCGACCTTTAAATTGTATGTTGCAAAAGTTTGTAACAGCCTTATTTTTAGTGGCTGACAAAATCATGTATGGCTATTTTAAAGAGAGAGAGAGAGAGAGAGAGAGAGAGAGAGAGAGAGAGAGAGAGAGAGAGAGAGAGAGAGAGAGAGAGAGAGAGAGAGAGAGAGAGAGAGAGAGAGAGAGAGAGAGAGAGAGAGAGAGAGAGAGAGAGAGAGAGAGAGAGAGAGAGAGAGAGAGAGAGAGAGAGAGAGAGAGAGAGAAAGAGGCGAAGGCTATTAAGTAGTTTTCTATCGAGCTACCTCACACACACTGCCGCTCAGAAACGACGCACACTTGCGTACGTTCACGCACACAACTCCCCAAATTACAGACGTACGCTATGGGTGATGTCGTGTTAGAGCTCAGGCATAACGTAGAGATGGCTCAGGATTTAACACCATAAGATTGTACGGGCGTCTTGGTGATTGTAAAACATTGTCTTTAACAATGTAAAAGAAGAAAAATAATGAAATTTATTTTAATTTTCGGAAGGCATAATACGGTATACATATAAAGAGGTCGAGAAGTGATCCACGAAAAGATAATCAGGTTTTTGTATGGATCTTCCCTCCCTTTCCTCCCCTAAAGAAAATATGAAATGGTGCAACTGATATTTTTCATCGGAGGCTCAGAATTTTTCCGGTATGCTACCTCCAATATACTCCGAGTTAAATGATGAAACCAAAAACAGCGTAACTTAAATTTAAACATATTCACGGGAAACGGCTGATTCAATTTGTCATTAGTTATAAAAGTCAGCGTAGGGGGGAGGGAGGATTTGGGGTACTCACCAAGGTTTGTCCTCATCCTGTTCTCTTGACTGTTGAGCGTATATTTTATTCCTGCTCATTCTGCATTAGGTTTTTTTTCTAAATTTTAAATTTTTACGTAGCATTAAATTGTAATTTTAAACAGTTTTTTTACATCATTGTTTCAAAACTATTGGTCCAAAAACTTCAATAATATTCTGTCAAGAATAATATTCATAAGGAAAAAGCGCTAAATCTGTAAATCCCAGGGTGCAGGATGTGGATGGTGGGAGGGGAGGAATGGTTGGGAGAAGTTGGTGAACAAATGTAAGTGTTAAAACCAATTTTCGACAAAAAGAGCCAAAACTTACGACCAGATTGCAGAAAAACCAACTTTAAACCTGTAAAACCCATACATTTTGAGCTCCTTCCCCTTTTGCAATAAGCAAATCAAAATTTTGAACTCGGAAGTGGTCATTTTAAGACTTGCCGTGCGAAGCACGGGTGTACAGCTAGTCATTTATAAATGCTTGTTTAAACTTCAGGAAATAAATGTTTTAATCAAGTTTGGACTTTCTCCAATGCTGACTCCGCTAAAACCTTTAAATGTCAGCGTAGTTGATGATATAAAGGAGATAAAAATGAAAAAAACAAAAAAAAAAAAAAAACAACAATAACAACAACCATTGGGTATAAATTAAATACATAATGTTGATTACCTAAGAAGGAAACAGACGTTACCAGTCATTATTAATGTATAATAGGTGTCCTTTTCAGTGGGCCAGTCCACTGAATAAGGCATAAATTGAACCTGAGAAGGATATAGAATTTTTCCTAGATTCACCATCAGACCACCAAGGTACCTAACCTAAAACAAGCGTATGATGAGTTAAAGCAAATATTTTTACGTAGCATGAGGTGTGCAAAAATTTAGATAAAGTTGCGGCAAACCAAAGGCGGACCCAGCAATGGGTCTGTTGCAAACTTTTGCTACAGCAATATAGTGTTAAATCATAAGTAAAATCTCGTTAAAAGTCCATATGTGGTATCAGAAAGTCATAAAATGCAGTATTAAACTCACAAGAGGCGTTTAACTGAAACCCAAGATGGCGGTAAAATACCGAGCAACCTGTGTCCACGCACCGTGAACATCCAGGATGGCCAACGTTAACAACCTCACAGCATCGGAGGTTAATATGAGTTTGTTTGCGTTGTGATTGGTTGTGAGGTTGGCCATCTTGGATTTTCATGGTGCTTGCATACAGGTTGCTCGATATTTTACCGCCATCTTGAATTTCAGTTAAATACCTCTTGTGAGTTTGTTATTGCATTCTATGACTTTCTGCTGCCACCAATGGACTTTTCACGCGATTTTACATGAGATTGATCACTCTATAGCACTGTAGCAAAAGTTTGCAACAGACCAATTGGGCAACTGTGTGTTATTTTCGCATTTGAATGTATGAGAAACAATCGATAAATAAGAGGGCCATAGCCCCTTCAGAATCGAATGTTCCTGATAATGCGATGAATTCATGAATGAAAAATTGCTGGATCCACCTATGCGGCGAACTTATAGTTTGCTCCTTCAATTTCACGGATAGACAAAACAATTGCCCTCCTTTTCATATAGTCAACTAATCGATGTTTGATGTGACCGCAGCAGTTGATTTGAAGAAACCACGATCATTTTATCGAGGGTTATTAATTTAAATAGAAAAGAGATAATTCAACCAAGGTGAAAGGGATTTTGTCCAAGAGAGAATCTTGGAGGGTCATCGGTATTGACATCCGACTAATTTTGACGAGTCACGGTCCTCCATGGGGCTGAAATTTCGTCCGTCTTATCGTATCTACAGCCGTTTGCAATTTTTTTTTCTGACGTGAGGAAAATTTATAGTCGGTCAATTCTTGATATTTTTTCAATTTGAAGAAAACCAATTTTTTTTAAATGTAGGTTTGTTCTCAGCGTAAAATTCTGCAACGACTGACACCCAAAAGTATGCGAAGAAATTAGTTTCAAGCCTACTTATTACGGTGGAGAAAGTGATTAATCATAATTCACATTCTCCTCCTACGTAGGTTTGAAATCAAACTTTCCGCATGTGTTTAGGTGTCAAGCTTAACAGAATTCCATGCTGAGAACGAATCTGCGAGAAAAAAAAAAAATTACTTTCCTTAGGTTGAAAAAAAATTCAATTTTACGAGGTACTAGTGAGGAGCACTGAACAGGTGCAAAACAAGGAAGATCCATTGCTTTAGTGACAATGGGAGGTACGAATTACTCGGCGTGATTGGAGCCCGAGACGCCCAGTCCACGGTCTTAACCCGAGCATAGCAGCGTTGCCATTTAGTGATTTTCGTCATTTATGAAAATCGCCCAATCAGCTGAAATAGATATACAGAAGGTTTTGGTGATGACTTGATGATAACGTCATCCGGTGATGAGCGTTCCAAACAAAGACAAACTGTCTCTCTCGCTCTCGCGTAACCCCCATAAACTGCTATCTCACTCTCATTTGAAAATTTCGTATATTTCGTGAAATTTTTTGTCAGAAATGAATTCTTCGAGGCAACTTAATGCGCTTTTGATAATAATATGTCATAAAAGAAGGCCCTGTATACGAATTTCGAAACTATAGTCCGTTTCATTTAAATAGAAGCTTGAGCTCGACTCTTTCCCCTACGAGTTTTACCCTCACTTTCGTACCTGTGATGACTCGAGACCCGTCCCATCGGTCGGGGATTCCGTCCGTCACAATGGATAGTCAGCTATCCAAAGGACAGTCTTTTAGGACGGACAGAATCCCCGACCGATGGGGCAGGTCTCGAGTCATCACAGGTACGAGAGTGAGGGTAAAACTCGTAGGGGAAAGAGTCGAGCTCAAGCTTCTATTTAAATGAAACGGACTGTAGTAAGAGATGGGTACACATGGGGGTCACGGGAGCGTGATTGAGAAAGTTTGGGACGTTTCGCGAGTTTTGTCTCAACCGATTGCGACCGATGAGTGCTTTATCGTGATCGATGGCTAGCCTTTTGACTTGGCACTAAAATTGTATACAGCACATCTCTGTTCATAACGTGATATGATGATAAAAGTAAATAGCTATCTGGTATAAATCGATGAGGCTCACCTCGACGGCATCCTCAGGAGCGACGGAAATGACGTCTGGGATGATGAAGTCCATCTCTAAATGGGCTCGAAGATCGTGTTTTGACCTCGACGAAGGCAGAATTCCCGAAAGAACTTCTGTAATGAGGCCCACAAGTATAATAGCCCGTTCGCTCATCCACATCTCTGCCTTGTTTTCTACTCACTCAACAATTCGTCGTCGCCTTTCGAAGCCTAATTATTTCGATGGTATCCTACTTGAAACAGATACCACAGAGCGAAATTGAGTACAGTCGTAGTAGAATGAGCCAGTTACAACGTCCAGGGACCAAATAATGTTGGTCACGAGCGTAATTTACGCGCGGTCAGGTGATGTGCGTACGTAGGCTCTCTGATTGGTCGAAACTGCACGCAATTCAACTTTCGCACACTCGGCACACTGCCGGGACCATACACTTTTTGGTCCCTTTGGCGCAAAGAGAGGAATTCTCTGTCTCTCTCTTTGCTCCATTGAAACACGTGTGTTAGACAAGGATAGGCAAACAAGGATACAATTTTCACTTTCTATCCTTTTTCTAATTAAAAATTCAATGGGTAAATCAGGGGGATAGAGAAGATCCTATGCTCTGTTCAGGATAATATCAAGTACGATGGAGAGTTGTCCGATTTACAGTTGCGCCACTTCTATGGATGCTGTTCATTGTTCAATCACAGAATAATACAATCAGAACGGAAACTCCCATAAGAGCCAATGGAAGCAAGTTTGGAATTTTACGGCACCAATAGGCAACGCTGTGGTCCTATATCCCAACATGGCGGACGAGCGTGATTTGTGTTGAGACTCATTTATTTCTGTAAATTCTGGAAAGAAATCTTAATTATCCGGCCCCACTTTATTCTTATGGCATTTTAGAATGAAAATTTTGCGAATCATGTCCTATATTTTCTTTTTCGCGTTCAAATCCAGATGTAAACATCCTATATCCCAACATGGCGGACGTGAAATGAATTTGCTTCAAAATCCGACAGAGTTTCCGTTCTGATTGTATTATTCTGTGCTACAGCCATGCAGCAGCGCGGCGCACTATTTGTGTCAGAATGCACATTTAATTAACTGCTACCTTAAAGTCGAAAAATGAAGAAAAAGAAAGCGAAATCTGACAACGCTAGTCAATACTAGATACCTAGTTTGGAGCTCTGCAAAATGTGAGCAACGTTGGACATCTACTTACGGAATTATGGGCCTCCAAAGGAATACACAGACGCGTTTCCGAATCTTGACCTGTGAACGCGCGCTAGTAAAACAGTAATGTACTCATTTCCTTGTAACTTATTTTTTCTTATTTTTTGATCAAATCGATGTCTGTGACCAGGTCATTAATTTTAAAGATATGGCAATTATTTTACTTTGCAATAATTTTACTTCAAGCCTTATTATACCTTATTATAAGGTTTTCAGCTCGTGCTCAAAAACAGCGTTAATTTTAATTTTAACGTGAAATTTCCTGAAAAGTCAAAACTAATGGACTGCCAAAGTTTTTGTATGCATTTGTACGCTAAAATGACTCCAGAATGTTGTTCTCCACATCTTTATCTATCAATCCACTACATATCTCATCTAATGGGTCTGTTGCAAACTTTTGCTACAACGATTAAGAGTGTTTAAGGTAATGTGAAATCACCTGAAAAGTCCATTAGTGGCATCAGAAAGTCATAAAATGCAATAATAAACTCACAAGAGGCGTTTAATGAAATCCAAGATGGCGAAGAAATATCGAACAATCTGTAGGCATGCACCGTGAACATCCAAGGATGGCCAACTTTGACAACCTCACTGGAGGTAGAGGTTATGTGTTTGTTTACGTTGTGATTGGTTGTGATCGATATTGTTAGGTTGGCTGTCCTTGGATGTTCTTGGTGCATGCATACAAATTACAAATTGCTCGATATTTCTCCGCCATCTTGGATTTCATTAAACGCCTCTTGTGAGTTTATTATTGCATTCTATGATTTTCTGATGCCATGTACCAATGGACTTCTCAGGCGATTTTACAATAGATTACACACTCTTAATTGTTGTACCTAGCAAAAGTTTGCAACAGACCCATTGTAACGTGTTAAAAGTCCACATAATTATTTTTGTTTCATTTAATTTTTTATTATTATTTTATTTTATTTCCTTCATCCAGCTTTACTTTCTCTCTTCGCTCCTGTTCCAGTGCTAGCCTGAAACGGGAGGGAAAATTCAGCACTGCTTGCCTCCGGTCCTCCATCACGGGAAACCTTGGCTGGCTGGGCTGGAGACATGCAGTCGCTGAGCTCTGTCACTCATTCTCTCTCTCTCTCTCTCTCTCTCTCTCTCTCTCTCTCTCTCTCTCTCTCTCTCTCTCTCTCTCTCTCTCTCTACAATCTTTCTCAATGTCAAAATAGTTCGAATGAGGAGAGGATATTGAGTCACGTGCCGCTGTGGACCAATCACAGTGAGCGTAACAGGACGCTCTCGGTGGTTGGTTTGCATCGGTGCGGGCTCTCTCCCCAGTTCACTGTCAGTTTTTTTTTGCGCTCGCCTTCACTCCACGTGTAATTTTATTGTCCGGAGATTAATGCCCTCACTTTTCATAAAATGTGAGTATTCTAAGTAGAGTTTAACCAAAGTTTAATTATTTATGTGTTCCGGGTCGGTTGGGAAGTTTGTTTTTTCGTTTCTTCTCATCTTCTCAAGCTTGTTTATCATTCTCTTTCTCTCCTTCCCATCCCAACGTGGGTGTAAATACAAAGCAGAATTTACACGCCACCCAATCTGAGAGTTATGATTTTTCAAAGTACGTGCGTTCTGCGCTTATTTTGATATATCGCGCAGCGATCCACTATGGTACCGAATGCACATTTCACTCTACTTTTTGACCTAAAAACTGGTGAGAGATGTCGAGTAACAGGTTCTTTGGGCCGCTGATCACAAATTTGGAGTCTTTTTTTCAAAATTTTCGAATCCAAGACGGCGACTTTATAGTAAGCATTGGAAAAAAGTATTATTTAAATATAATTGCTTTGCTCACATCTTAAAGTTGCACTAAAAAGAAGAATATGCTTTTAAAGAGAGTTTTTCAATACAGAAGACTAATCCCCTAAACCCCCCTAACCCCTTAAACTACACCTTCCACCTGGTCAACATTTGTTGCTCACTATATGGCCGCCATCTTGGACTTGAAATTTTTGAAAAACGGGCTTCGAATTCGTGACCAGCGGCCCAAAGAACCCCTTTAACAACACCCTCCACTACATTTAAGGTCAATCAAGACTTTATGGTAGTTAAATGTGCGTTCTGACACATAGAGCGGCGTAGCGTTCCATTCGGCAACGTTGCAGTTTATCCATTCAAACCCATGAAAAATATCGAACGATCGAGTGTTCGGTGAACACCTTCTCATTCGACCATGGGTTTAAATGGACGCACAATGCAACGTTGCTAAATTGCAAGCTACGCCACTGGTTACAGCTATAACTACTATTTCGTCGAGCTCCTTCAAATGGAGATATAGGCAAAATGAACTCCGCAGAGTAGGAATAGTTACCTACCCACTGAATTCACTGTTCCAGCGTTGGTTTTTTGCAGTATATTCTGTTCGTGTTTATGTAAAGGTTTTAAGTGAGACGGTAATTTTTGCGAGAGCCATGAATAGAGTTAATGCGGGAGGGGGGGGGGGGGGGGGGTTGTGCCGTCACCCCTCTCTCACAGAGGTTAAAATATTAGGAAGCGTGAAAAACAACAACAAAACGAGAATAACATGGGAGAGAGAGGCGGCGGGCACAAAGAAAAACAAAAAATAAATAAAATACAAAAAGGACAAGAAGACGACGAAACAAATAAACAACCGAGATAAAAAATTGATCAAACTATAATCACTAAAAAGCACACAAAGAAATAAATAACGTACGTCAAGGGATCGGCAAAGGAAAAATCACAAATATCACTATAAAATTTATATGGAATCACGGTACGAAATACTCGAAATACAGGCGGTAATACACGTAAAACTATCGGGAGCGCTCCGCGAGACTACATTTAAAATAACACGTACGGAAAATAATTTTACAAAAAATAACAAACGAACGATAATCAAATCCCCCAATTAAATCAAAAACCCCCCAAGTAAATATTGCACGATTCGAACTTAAAACAAAAATGACAGAAAATCACCGAGAATCAAAATCAGAAATTAGGCGCATAAATAAAATCGGTCAATAAAAAACATCAAGAAATATGAGAATAAAATCTGCAAAGTAAATAAAATCAAAATGTAAAATAAAATAATAGTAAAACTCAGCTTTCGGCGATAAAGTGATCAGCGTCAAAAACGTAGATAAAAGGAGTCCAATTCGTGAGAGTAAAAAAATACAGGGTGTGGCAGACCACCTGTCCACTATCTTTATCTCAAAAACGGCCGAGAATTGAGCTCCGGGGGCAAAACTTTTATAGGACATATCGACCCCAAGGAATCCAATGAAAATATTTTCAGCCCCCCAAAACCACCCCTTGGGGGTTATTTAGGGGGGTGGGTACCCGTATCTCGAAAAAATCAAATGGAAAGGGTATGTTTTGACATTGGAATCTAATACGGCATAAAAAAATAAAACTTTTTTATCCCCACACTGAAAAAAATAAATTATTAAAATAACAAACTTGCGTTTGCTATACTAGCATTATAATTTATTTGCTAAATGTGCAGTATCACGTGTTAATTTAACAGTAGTAATTGCTGATTCAGCATTGATGCTTTACTGCATCAACAAACTTGAATGTTGCTATTACAGCAATCTAGCGTATTTGTTAATTTAACAGTAGTAATTGCTGATTCAGCATTGATGCTTTACTGCATCAACAAACTTGAATGTTGCTATTACAGCAATCTAGAGTATTTGTTAATTCAACAGCAGTATTTGCTGATTCAGCAATAATGCCTTGTTGCTTCACCAAAATGCAATGTTGCTATTTTAACAATTTAGTGTTTTTGTTGATTTAGCATTATTGTTAGGTGAGTTAGCAAAGCAATTGCTCTATCGGCAAAACTCGGTGTTTAAGATAGCTACAGTTAGTTGTCAAACCAACAATTTATTGTTTGATAATTTGCTCATCTATGTTTTGTCAAAATAATAAACATATTTGCAATCCTACCAAATTTAAAATATTGAACTAGCAGCAATTTATTTTTAATTTAACAAAATGATCTGTTGAGCTCTATGAAACAAAAACGCTTTAATAATATGACACTGTTCTATTGCGCACCTTTTGCTTTGTTTGTTTTTCTTTTTTAATTTATGAAAAAAACCACCCCCTTCCCCCACAATTTGAAAGTAGACAGGGTGTCAGCAGTGAATCCACGGGGGAAAGGGGCACGTAACCCCCCCCCCCCCACCAAAAGGCCTCAAATTTCACATTCTTTCCACAGAAAATAGCCGGAAAGTGCTTCCTTTGACGCTTCGACACAAATTTCAAAATTTCACAGGCATGTTCCTCCCCGGAAATTTTTCTGAATTCGCCACTGCAGTGTCCCAGACCATCCACATCAGGCATTTTTCTCACCAACGGCATGGTTGAAAATTTTTGGAACGAATAAGTTTAAGGGGAGATTGAACCCAAATTTTTCAATTTTGACACTTTCAAAAGCCCCATAGACAGTCCCTTGGGAGTCCTTTTTGGAGAGGAGAGGGGGTCAAACATATTTTTCAAGTTTTCTCGAAACAATCCCCAAGTGCATATTCTTAAGGTAGAGGCAATTGCCGATATTTTCGTTCGCACAAATGTTTTCCAAAAAACCCCTCTTTTTGAGTTAGGGGGCCTTTTTTATGTTAAATTGATCACTGTGGCCACAAGAATTATTACTTCGCAAAAAACTGCAAATATTAAGAAAGTGCAGATGAAGGGTTTTCTATCGATATTTGTCGCATTTTCACTTTACCTCAAAACTTTCACGGAGTCTCTCACTCCAAAATGTTGGGGTTTCAAGTCCCCTGGAGTAAACATTTTTGGGCGTCAGTGACATATAAAACTGAAAATCTTGAATCAACATCAATTAATGTTAATGGGGCTTTTGCAATCTTTTGCAAGAGAGGATTTAAGAGTTGATTCTTCCACAAAATCCTGTAATAATGACGATGAGTACACTTAAAAATCACGAAATTTACTCTCAGAATCGGGCTTAACGGCGCGGCGGAGAGACGCAGGTATCATGGGAGATTCCTATCTAAATTGAGACATATCTCTGTGTTTTCGTACAGTATGTGACTTAATAGACAGGAATCTCCCATGATACCTGCGTTGAATCGCCATTACGATCTTGCCATCATAGCAGTTATGTAAGTTTATTACTGAATTTTAGACTTTCTTAGTGTGATTTTCGTGATTTCCGTTGGTCTTCACATCAGATTGGACTATTTATTTGCTTACATAGCAAAAGTTTGCAAGAGCCCTATTGTTTGTATGGAAAGTTTGGAATAGCGATCTCACAACTCATAAATAAGAGAGTGCCATTTCCAAGCAACAAAAAGTGTATCGATGTGAGAATCTATTTACGATTTGTAATACGAACATCAATTTGTTCATGAAAATAAAAATATTTGATTAAAAGAATTTTTGGTACCAAAATTGGATATTGTAAGTAACAGTTTTAAGAAAAATAACCCAAAAAATTACGACGAGATAATATGAGGCCGAAAATAATCTGGACAAAGCCTTCCAGCTCCAATCAGAGACCGTCCTTCGTTTTCGGTCTGCTCGTAAAGAACACTTTTTACTTTCCTGTTAATTACTACACCATTTTTGAAAGAAAATGCCACGTTCAACCTATCTGGAAAATTTGCTCAACTGATTTACAGAACTTTGGCTAGTGAAATTTTGCACAGGTTTCGAGGAAAACGGCCTAGAACCAAAACCACGCCAACTTCCATAAGGCTTTAAAACACAGGTTCGTAAGCCAATCAGAAGCCGTTTTTCATTTAGAATCTCATCAGAGTAGACCATGCAGGCTCACATGCTGCTCATTCAATTTCGATTCTTCTTTACTCTTTGGTCTCATTTTTCGCGAGCCCCATCAAAATTGCTAAGAATCGGGTGAACCGGTGTGAACTTGAAGTGAAAAATGCAGATTTATTCAGGCGCTAGCTGTAAAAAAATGTAGGGCATACGCATTGCATTTGCCGTGGTATTTAAATAATATTACAAGGCGGCCAAAAAATAAAATTCGGATATCTCCTATCGTGGAAATTTAACGGAATTTTAGAGCTAAAGCAGCGTAAAAACGCGCTCCGAGAGCACTTACTTAATTTTCACATTTTTCAGTGAGAATCTCCAAGCCCCCCGTTATCGGAGAGAGGCACGATAGAGGGAAGGTATCCTCTTAAACACCGTTTGTTGTGGTAATTATTGTAGGGGCCCTCGACTCAAGAGATTCGCGCGCGAGAGCCGACGCGACGGTCTCCAAATTTTCCGAACATCATTGTGGTGAGGCCTAAAGATCGATTTTAGCGTAATTTCGGGGATTTTCGTACTTGCTCTCTACGAAAGGGCTTGTTCAGTAAAACATTTACAACCCAAAGTTATTGAAATTTGAAAATTTGAAGGGTCGAAGGGAATTTTAGAAAATGAATCAATATTAATTTTTGAATTTTGATCTATCAAATAAGAAAAACGACATTGGATTTGCTCCAACTTTGCTCCATTATAAATGAGGTATATTACAAGATAGGGGTAGCCGTTTGAAAATTTTGAAATAAAAGCCATGAACCGGATGAACCCTATGGCCCCTTCCCTGAAAATGTTACCCTCGTCAAACTGTCCACCTAAAGTCCTAAAATCACTTAAAAGTGTTCCAAAACTGACCTAAATAAGGTGGCACCAAAAATTCTCGGTGATATCACCAACTTTAGGTGAGCTTTGGCGATCAGTTTTGCCAGGGATTGGATGCGTAAAAAAGCAGCTAGTAGCTAGTATTATGTTGCAATCATCCTCCAAGTTTTGTACTTTTATCTGCAACCATTCAAAAGTTAGAAAAAAGGGAGACTGAGTTTACACTCAGTTATAGAGGGGGAAAAAAAAAAAAAAAAAACATGAATATTATATTTTCGTACTTGGGTTTTTTAATTTTATAAATCTGATAGCAGAATCGGCATTATCGACCAAAAATACAGTTGGGTACCAATTTTCACGCAAATCGGACAAAAACCAACCGTGTTTTCCAATAGCTCGCCCGCAAACTTATATGCGGGAATTTTGTCCTGCATCCTCAACTGTCGAAACAGTGTAATGGTTAGGGTATTGGACTAGGGATAGGTAGGTTGTGAGTTCGAATCCCGGTAGTGGCGGCCTTCAAAATTAAAGCGCACCACATACCCTTCGGATAAAAGTTAACCTGTCGCCATTGATAACGGTTTTTTTTTTTTTTTTACTTTATCAATTCCCTCCCCTCCCCCGCTCCCACCCCTCCCCTCACCTGATTTAACAGAAGTGAGTTGCTGATTTAACGGAAGTGAGTTGCTGATTTAACAGCAGTGAATTGCTGATTTAAAAGCAGTGAATTGCTGATTTAACAGTAGTGAGTTGCTGATTTAAAAGCAGTGAGTTGCTGATTTAACAGTAGTGAGTTGCTGATTGAATAGAAATGGGTTGCTGAACCAACACCTTTGGCATGCCAGATTAACAAACTCAATTTGCTGATTCACCAACTTTGCAGTTTGTTATTCCAGCAAACCTTGTATTCATGCGGAATTTTAACAACTCAAAATTGCTGACTCAACAGCTTCACCTGCTAACTTAACAAAATTTTTTTTTCAGTGCAAGTTTTTTTTTCTAAAAACCACCCTTTTTTGAGTTAGGGGTGGTTTTCAAAAAATTTAGGGATAATCTTTGATTGACCGCTGTGACCCTACAAATCATTGGATTTCAAAAAACTAAAAAGTTTCTGAAAGGGCAGACCAATGGCTTTCTTTTGATGTATCACATGCCTATTTTTTGTGAAAAAGGGTACACGGCCCCCTCACCCCAAAATTTTGGGGCTTCGGGGGGTCCTACGTAAAAATTTTCAAATCTAAAGGTATGGCTTGTGATACATCATTTGAAAGGTCTTTCAGAGACGAAAAAAGTGATACCCCCCAAAAGTCGTAAAAACAACCCCCTTCCAAAATGGCGGCCGTTTTAAGGTTAGGGGGCTCAAGGGGGGACTTTCAGAAAAATGATCCAAAATTGAACGATACATGGCTAAACGGGTCTTAAAAAGAGAAAAATAATGGTTCAAACCGCGAGTCAAACCGACTTTTCAATCCAAAGTTACGGCCGATTGAAATTTAGGGGTAGTTAGGTTTCCCAAACATACCCTTTCCATTTGATTTTTTCGAGATACGGGTACCCACCCCCCTAAATAACCCCCAAGGGGTGGTTTTGGGGGGCTGAAAATATTTTCATTGGATTCCTTGGGGTCGATATGCCCTATGAAAGTTTTGCCCCCGAAGCTCAATTCTCGGCCGTTTTTGAGATAAAGATAGTGGACGGGTGGTCTGCCACACCCTGTATAAAACGGTTCAAGGACATCTCCAATCCATAAGGTCATCAGTAGGTAAAGAAAACATCGCCAAAATGGGCTCAAAGGAGACACCCAAAAAAAATATAACGAATAGGCCTTCAAACAAAATCCATGGACCATGTCTTTGTTGAGTTTCGCCAATTTAGCACAATTTTCTATGATTTGTGAGGGAATCATTCGATTTTGATGTATTTTCCCTTCCTTGATTGAATGATATGTTAAATAAATGTGGCTCAAAATGTATGCAGCATCCCATCACATGCGGTCAAATCTCCGTGACAAAATGACGGTACTTTTTGCAGTCAAGAGGAAGTCTGAACATGCAGGAATGAACGATGGAAGAATAAAAAATGATATTTTCCTACCTCTTACTGTACATTTTGCAAAATAGAATTGGTGGCTCCTTAAGAATGAGATCAATCACTTTCATCTTGATGTGTGAAACATGCAACCTTCTGATTTCTCAGTTTTGAAAAGTGCGTTTTTTTAATCATGATTGATGACCATCTGTGAAGATGCCAGAGCAAGCACTGACAGGAGAGAAACCGCTCCGAAAGAATCTCGATAATAATAGCAGTGTTATCAAATTACGTCACAACACGTAGCTTGTGGTTCTCAGATGGATCGGACATAAACCTTGCTTAAATACACAGGGTGTTGAGAAAAAAAGTTTCCACGGCGGTTTTTTCGAAAACGGCTGCGAATTATGAAAAACGGCCAAACACGTTTCCAATAATATCGATATCGTATTGGACATGTGTTTGGCCGTTTTTCAAAATTCGAAAGCCGTTTTCGAAAAACCGCTGCGGAAACTTTTTTTCTCAACACCCTGTATAAATGCCACAATATATGTTATTTCAACAATAAATTAAAAGCTTTAAAGTATATAATCTCCGAAATTTTTATGATCTTCAAAACTTCAAAAATCTCATAACTCCTCAGAATCTGTTTTTATAATTTCCTATACAGGGTGTTTTTTTATCTCCCCCCCCCTCTGGTTTTTTTTCTTGCTAATTGAGATGAAAAAAATGCAGTTTGGGCCATTCTTCATTCTTGGGGCCCCCCCCCAGGGGAGCTCCCAGGAGGCCAGGAGCTCAGGAATTCATTGGGCACATTCATAAAAAAATACATCAAAAGACTAGACAATCATCCTAATTATTCGGCCATGTTGCTATTGGATAATAGTGACACCCTTGACCTCTCTTAAGGCTCTTTCAAATCATATTGATAGTTTCAGTATTGTGCCGCACATGCAGCCAGTCTTTAGTTTACCATTTACTATATTGTGAGAGAGGTCGAAATTGTATTGAGGTCAAAATTGTTAACAACTGGTGGAAGTTTTTGAATTTCTGAAGACCTTTTGGAACCACAAAGTTACTGTTGAAATTCCTCCCGTGATTTCAAGGTCACCGGGATGGTGACGCCATTTCCTAGGTCTCAACTTAGAGGAAAAGATTACACAAGGAGAAAGGGTCTCCTGTTGAGAGCAGTGTGCGAATGTCCTCTCCTGTTTTTTCCTCCACTGTTATATCCCTGTTACTCATGTTATATTCCTGGTGTTTCAAACGGTATTAATTTCAATATCTTATTCATCTGTTCTCTGTAAGTTATTCTCATTATTTGTCGTAAATGGCATCATATTCATTTAACCTCGGATCAGAATCATATAAATAGATTCTCCAACAACAATCATCGTATTCAATCATGAAAAATTTCAATATTTCATATTCCTTAAAATAATTTATCATTGCAATCCTTTTCTTTATTTAAAAAAATAAACTGTAGGGAACACCCTACGAACACTTTCTCACAACAAATTTGAGCTGGGGGAAACCCCCAGACCCCCCTGAACTATTCGGGGGGAAAACCCCCCAGACCCCCTGAAATATTCTGGGTGATACCCCCAGACCCCCTTGATTTATTCTGGGGGATACCCCCAGACCCCCTTGAAATATTCTAGAGGGTTCCCCTGGACCCTTTGAAATATTCTGGGGGAGACCCCCAGACCCCCTCTCATATTCTGTGGGAGACCCCCAGACACCCCCCTCCTTCAATATTCTGGGGGAAACCCCCAAACCCCCTTTACATTGCCTTTCCATTCCATGCACAAAGAAAACTGAGTTAAAAAGGAATGAGTCCTGATATTCAAAGTTTTCGACAGCCTTCAATCTGAAGTGTAGGCAATTTTGTAACGCAGCTGGACGTATAGTTGCCTACTTCAAATTTTTGAAGGCCATTTGAGCGATCCAAAATTTCAACTGTCAAATTGCTGTCAACATGATTTCCAGCGATTCCGGATTAGAATGTCATTTTTCTTTCTCCTTTCTGTTACAAGCATTCTATTTGTTTTAGTGATTTAATTTTCCCCTTAATTTTTATGGCTTGGAGCAATCAAGATTGATTCTTGATTCCATCACTCATAACAATATTTGGTTTCCTCTTTTAGAATGTGGACCTATAAAAGAATTTTTCAGCTTAAAATGGATCAAGCTCTTCTTCAAAAACTTACTTTGGTTGTAGATTGTGTGTGCCAAGTTCCTTCAAAATTCATCCAGCCAGTAGTGATTGACTCCACTTTTTATTTTCAACTTTTTCACGTCTATTCTCTTTTTTGGTTTGATCGCCCCTATTTTGATTTTTAAAAGGGTCTTAAGGGTTTAATAGTACAAAGATAACTAGTATATTTTTTTAAAGGCTATCTGTAGTGTTTTTTGCCAGTATTCGTCAAGATTACTCCAGTCATACTTGAATTATTATGAATATTATGTTCATACTTTTATTTACTCGATTCTCCATATTTTACTGAACAACACTTATATTGCCTCTTGAAACGGTCTCAATGGTAGTTTATGGTGACTATATCAGGAAAATATGTTAGTTCTTTGGTAATATATTGTGTGTACAAAGTCTCATGAAAATTCATTGAACCAATATCGATCGACTCTACTTTTTATTATTTAATTTTACTTTTTCACGTTCATTCTATTTTTTGGTTGGATCGCACCTATTTTGATTTTCTAAACGGTCTTCAGGGTTGAAGAGTGGGATGATAGGAGGTTTATTTTATTGTAGGCTGTCTGTAGACTTTTTTTGTCAGTATTCATCAAAATTAATTGAGTCATATTTGAATTACCCCAATTTTTCTCTTTTTTACCCATTTTACCATTGATTTTAATGGAAACCATTTTTCATCCATAACTAACCTAAAAATTAAAATTTCAAAAAAACAAAAAAGTCCCTCTGGGGAATGTTAAAAGCAACCTTTCTGCAAAATTTGAATTCATTTGGACTTACTGTGCAAAAGTTATGCTGTGATACAGACGGACTCACGGACACATGGACTCACAGACGCCACAAAAATGTTTTGCATTTACCTCTCCAAACCACGTATAATTAAGAAATATTAAAATGTGATGGATAGATGTTCTTTAGGATATTATTAGGCATGATGAGAGCCAATTATTTCATAATTATCATGATTGACTTAGTCGCAGCGGGCCAAGTATCGAAACAAAATACCTTGAAAATCTCTGCGCCATCGCAATAATTTCTCAATTTTTCTAATTTCATTAGAGTGAGAAAGTAAAAATATGAAGCTTTCAAAAAATCAATAATATTAAATAGGGCCCAAGTTAAACTCTATAACCCCTTCTGTCTTCCGAAAATAATTATTTTCCTCTAACTCGGATACACCAAACCTTCTATCCCTTTTCTCCCCCTATCTTTCTCTTTACCCTCACCCTCTCTTCACCGCCCCCCTCTTCACCGCCCCCCTCTTCACCGCCCCCTCATCAGCGCCCCCTCTTCACCGCCCCCCTCTTCACCGCCCCCTCTTCCCCTAATCCCTCTTCCCCTCACCCATCTTCCTCTCTCCACCTCTCCTCCCTCTCACCCTTCACTTATCGAGATAACAGCTCATTAAAAATGCCGTGACAAAGCGCGCATCAAGTAATGTGAAATAATAGACACATGACAAAAGTTCAGAAGAACTGTTTTTATTTAAAGGTCCTAAACTGACATTCAAATTTAAACACTTCTTCTACCCATAGAGGTGGATATAAATCTCAAACAAACGAACAAAAAAAAAAAACAAAAATAGTGTCCGTTGTAACGCGGGCCAGAGGCCGAAAAATGTTGGTCCAAAATGGTCATTCTTCTTCTTAGATGGATGGTGAGGACTCCATCATGCTATTAGATAGCTTTTACGGCCTTACAATACATCGTACTATTGTGTCCGAACATTTTTCGGTCCCATGCAGTGGCGGCTCGTGCGATTTGGCAACAGTGTTTTTATCCCATTTAAATACATGGAAAACAATCGAAACTCGAGGAGGCTGCCAGCCTCCGCTTGAATCGATTTTTTACCTAAGTTTCAGTGGGAAAAATGCATGGTTGCCAAATCTCACGGGCCGCTACTGGTCCCATGGCCGTAGCCAGGAATTTGCCTTTCTCTCTCTTCGCCCATCTGAATGCATATTAAAAAAAAGGGCAGAAACAGGGGATGCAGTCATGTGATAGCCCATCCCTCCACCCTTTTCTAACACATGCGTTCAAATCGGTAAATATAGAGGAAATACAACTTCCTGGCTACGGCCCTGGCGCGGTCTGTTTGAAATTCAAGTGATTTCCTGAGATAATGAAGCGTTATTGAACGTATTTAAGGTAGATATCCCAATTACCGCCCCTGTCCCAATTACCGCCCCCCTTTTCATTTATTCTTTAAAATAAGCCTACTTTAGCAGACAAATTTAAGCGTATATGGGATAAGTGTTTTTCATAGGTTGGCTGAACTGGTGAAAAAAGTTTGAAGTTGATATTTAGCAGCGTTGTGCCCTTAAAAAATCATAGAAGTTGACACAGGACACCTGCCCCTGTATTACCTGTTTTTGCCGATTTCTCTCAGCAGTTACTTATTAAAAATCTGTTCTCTTTACTTTCTGCTTTTTAAATTATTATAATGTCATTATTTCCTGACAATAAACATGATGATTTGAATGAAAAGTCCGCGCAAATATGTATGGCTATAATTAGGGCACCTGATATGACAATAATTGGGACAAAGCCACTTTTGGTGTGGCGGTAATTGGGACATGGGTCATTTTTTCGAGTTTTATTAATAATTTTTTTTCCTGATTGATTACGCCAACTTTATATTTTTTTCATAAAACTAGATAGTATTTGAGAGGCCCTAGTGAAAACCGATCATAGATTTGATAAAAATTAACATTTTTACAGGCATTTTACGGCAATTTTTTCTTAAGGGGGCGGTAATTGGGACATCTACCTTAATGTGGGCATCGTTATTTTAGCCAACTTTTCCTAAGAAGCAAGGTTCTATAATGCTGTAGTGAAAGTACAAAACATATTTCAAAATTGGCCGAGAAATCAAGAAAGGAAACTTACGAAGAGAGATTCTTTTTTCAGCGATAGTTCATACAAGTTTATGCATTCATAATTTATTCACAGCCTTCCGTCATCAAAATAATAACAGACAATGTCTTAGAAAGCATCGGACTATCAGACTGAAAAAGTCTCATCGATATAACAATCGATAGCGCGCCTTTGTCGGTTAGTGCTTCTTTTTGTTTGATTTATGTTTGTTCGGGTGGACTGTTGCCATCTGGAATAAGTTCGCCGCGACTGGTCGTCCCAGGTCGTAGTCGCGGGCGAATTCGCTAACGTTGAAGTGTTTCCGACTGTCGAAGTAGCTGTAAAAGAAGAGAACGGAAAAGAGAGTTGTAATTTTTATTTATTTACATAATCGCGGCCACTCATGAAATCGAAGGGATTGAAAATGAGGCCGCGGCAAGACAACTGCTCTAG
The DNA here is from genome assembly GCA_011764245.1 of Trialeurodes vaporariorum. NCBI lineage: Eukaryota > Metazoa > Arthropoda > Insecta > Hemiptera > Aleyrodidae > Trialeurodes > Trialeurodes vaporariorum. Next base: position 56,626,263 of record VMOF01000320.1, on the reverse strand, counting down.
AAAGCGATGGTCACTGGTTGTTTCGGCAGTCGGCTCGGGGGAGGGGGGGGGGGGGAGGGCGGTTTCTGAATGAATATTAAAGAGACTTCCGAGCAGAGTGCCAAGCATCTCAAGAATGCTCTTGCAAGGGGAGGACACAGCTGGGCCACCTCCGTCATCGTTCAACTTTCGCATGAAGGTAGTCCTAAGGGTCCTTATGAACACCTCAGGGTCACTTTTTGCGAATAGGCCCTTAGAAGCCTGAAAAACTGGTTTAAAAATTAACGGTGTTTATGTACCATAAATGTCGAGATAGCGCTCAAGCGAACTGATGCTCCTTTGCAAAACACAGTAGTATACTGATGGATTATGTACTGTAGAAATAATGATGCGACTCAAGAAGACCCGCCTTCAATTCAAAAATATTCAAAGAGACCGCGCAAACTGTAACGCAACAGAAGTACCGAACGTGCACCGATCGGTGCGAATGCGAGGATTGATCTGAGCAGGCAACGGTGAGCACTCAGTCTTCAGTCGGTGTTACGTAATAATGTAACAACAATTGAGCATGAATATAATATATTTATTTAATATAATTGGTGGATATTTATCCATTATTACCAAGAATTAAGCTCTTTTCAGAGTAGTTGTCTCAAAAGTAAGTCTACCCTAACTTGGAGGTTGGAATGAATGAAAGAATAGATTTTAGCGTTGTCATGGAAAGAGTTGTGCACTTACATATGATCGTGAAATAAAGAATATTTAACAGTCGGAGCGACTCCACCGAGGAAGCTTCCGATACACAGGTAGAACCCAAGGTATGCTCATCTGACTTCGCGCCACAAAGTCAGTAGCGCGCAGTTCAAAATCCAGATCCAAGATGGCCAGAAAAAGCAGAAAACATTGTATACTCTTTCCAGAAAACATTGGGCTCCGTCTCCACAAAAGCAGAAAATAGTCCGATGTTTTCTGGAAAGAGTATACAATGTTTTCTGCTTTTTCCGGCCATCTTGGATCTGGATTTTGAACTGCGCGCTACTGACTTTGTGGCGCGAAGTCAGATGAGCATACCTCTTTAATCTACAGGGTGTCCGGGAAATGAGTTCACACTTTTGCTGTGAGCGCCTGGTTGATTGTAAAAATCTGAAAAATTCAGGAATAATCTATTACCCCTAAGCGACTTCAGAGAAAATATCGGGGGGCTCCGACCCCCCTTATGGGGGGGGCGTAGGCCCCAAAATGTACCCCGTGTTGCCAATATATCGCATATTTCAAATGGCAGGGGGTATTTTTTATTTCATTATTCAAAAGGACTCAAAAAACTGAGTAATTTCGTTTTTTCAGATTTTCGGTAGCCCCTCTCAAAACAAAATGGCGGCTAAATAGCTACCCCATACTTTAGAGGCCTATAACTTCGGTTTGAATTAATATTTTTTCTAAAACTAAAAACTCTCTGAATCCTCAGAACGTCTTCTTTCCAATGTTGTACCACACTTTATCATTTGGTGGAAAAAAAATTCCACCAAAATTTGGGGCTCCGCGCCCCATTTTTTTTCCACCAAATGATAAAGTGTGGTACAACATTGGAAAGAAGACGTTCTGAGGATTCAGAGAGTTTTTAGTTTTAGAAAAAATATTAATTCAAACCGAAGTTATAGGCCTCTAAAGTATGGGGTAGCTATTTAGCCGCCATTTTGTTTTGAGAGGGGCTACCGAAAATCTGAAAAAACGAAATTACTCAGTTTTTTGAGTCCTTTTGAATAATGAAATAAAAAATACCCCCTGCCATTTGAAATATGCGATATATTGGCAACACGGGGTACATTTTGGGGCCTACGCCCCCCCATAAGGGGGGTCGGAGCCCCCCGATATTTTCTCTGAAGTCGCTTAGGGGTAATAGATTATTCCTGAATTTTTCAGATTTTTACAATCAACCAGGCGCTCACAGCAAAAGTGTGAACTCATTTCTCGGACACCCTGTATAACGTTGGGTAGAACTACCGCATCTCCACTCAGCTCGGCTGGAGATCCTGAATTCTGCACGTGTACCTGGCGCTTACGGTAAAGGTACACATTTCGGCGTACTTACGGCAGGCAGCCCCGCTATACCTCAAAAACCAAAGACTTCTGATACTATCTAGACTGGTCATAACGCCTGCTCATTGAAGCCGATCGGTAGGCAACCACGATTATAGTATGCGCTAAGATTTTCGGAAATACATTGATTTAAACGGGAAAATGACTTTTTTTTAAAAATTAATTAAAAATACTAAAAAAAAAAAAAATATTTTTTCATAAAACTTGGTACCATTTGAAAGCTCATGACATGCAGATTTCGGTTCAGGCCGGATCTTTTACCGTCTTTTCAATTGTAAACACTCTACAGAGGCTCAAAGTTGGGTCAATTTTCCTCGATTCTACGGGGTGTTCCACCGTTTCGGTACCTCGCTGAGACAACCTGCATAGCTGTATTTACTCATTTTACGTAATCTATTTTATGATTAAAGTTATAATTATTGCGTGTCTCAATAATTGATCGCATAAATTTTATTTTTTTGAGCTGTAACCATTCAAAAACGGTACAAAGAAAACAATTTTATGAAACACCCTGTAGAAAATCGGTACCCAACTTAAGCCCCTGTTGAATGTTTCTCGTTCAAAAATCACCTATGAAGACCGGCTCGAACCGGAATCGGCATATCATGAGCTTTCAAACGATACCAAGTTTTGTGGAAAAATAATTTTTTAGTATTTTTAATTAATTTTTCAAAAAAAGTCATTTACCCATTTACTTCAATGTATTTCTGAAAATCTTAGCACATACTGTAATCGTGGTTGCGGCGCGCGTAGCCAGGAGCAACATGCGATTTTTGTACCTCTCTTCCACTTCACTTTCCCCGCCCTAATATCGGCCTTATGTCTAGTCTAGATAGTATTAGAAATCTTTATTGTAAGAAACCATAGAGATAAGTGAATTCTGATTTCAATACGTGAAAGTGCATGTCGAAAATATAATTTTTTCGTGACTAACTAATTTTTTTTTATTTTTGGCGTTTACGGCGTTCTTCCTTAGCACGGCAGAATTGTAAGTTTCGCCACCGGTTCTCATCAACCATTTTTCTCCGTGCTATTGGCAGTGGCGGCTCTGAAATTTGGCAACATGTAACTCCAGTAAAATCAATGCAAAATAAATCTTCTCGGAGGCTTTCTCAAACATTCTAAATTAAAGAAAAAATTTTTTCCCATGGTTGGGGGATTCGACGACCGCCACGATTCCACATTTCATGGACCCCATAAACGAATAGGTGAAAAAAAAAAAAACAAGAAACTGTGAAAGGAAAATTAAAATATTATGAAAAGGGTTTTTAAATTAATGGTTAACGATATGCCACCCCGGCTTTATTTTAAGGCAATTGGTCTAATTGACAAGTTAAGAATCTTTTAAAAATAAAATAAATGATACGTTAAAAATCAATATGTAAAAGTTTTTTTTTTTTTTTTTTTTTTTTTAAATAAGTTTTGTTTGGTAGAAATTAAAATCTCTAATATGTCAAAGATTATCCATAAAGATCCGGTCTGAACATCTGGAACGAGCCTTGGCTGAGCTATACGAGCTCACAAACCAGTGGCGTCGCGTGCCATCTGGCAACAATGCAACTGCTCCATTTAAACTCATTAAATATATCGAATTTTCCTTGTGTACTGTGCACAAGTGTTTAAATGGATCTTGAGCAATGAGCTGAGGAAAGACGGAATAGCGAAGGTCTGGACACTTTCTGATCTAAGTAGGAACTGAACGACTTCCTTTCTCATAAAACGCTCCTTCAATTTGAAGAGTATGCAATAAAATTTCTTGAAAGTAGGAATAGGTTTCCTAAAAACAGCGACATACCTGCATTTCCGGCAATATTCAGGAACCAGTTAGCTAGGCGGGTTGTGATTGGTCGTGCGCCAACCCTGATTATAAATATAAAATACAACCTCGAAAAGCAAGTCTACTACCTTGAGAAGTGAGTAGGCTTATTTACTGCAGCAGGGGCGTGCCGTGGTTTCCAGAGAGGGGGGGGGGAAGAATGCAATCTTGCCGCCCTCCGCAAACAAAATTTTAAATTTGATGACTTTTTTTTTAATTTTTTTTTTTATTTTTCCTTGCTTGTTACACACTGATTTTGCCGCCCCCCCCCCCTGCAATTCATTTTGCATTTGATAACCTTTTTTTTTTTTTTTTGGTTGTTCAACCTGATTTTGCCGCCCGGGGCAAGGGTACCCACATGCCCCCCCCCCCCCCCCCCCCACGGCACGCCCCTGTACTGCAGTTTGTCCTGGTAAATTCCAAATCTAGTCACCATTGGCTATCATGGCAGTTTCCGTTCTGATTTATGTATAATGTGATTTAAGTGATTCCAACCAACAAATGCATTGTGTAATCTGTAATATCTTTCAGATTTCGGCAGTTTATGGTTTAAAGCCAGGCATCATAATAAGCATTTTTGAGGGTGCAGACTTCATAAACCGTCAAAATGTTGCATTAATTTCTTGGTTTCATAGCCGACAGTTTCATTCAAAAATGCGCTCGAGGGAAAATTATATTAAAACAGTGGTTAATTGTTTCGAACTAGAAATTTTTGGATTTCATTCGATAAGATAGAACCTGTATTTTTTGATTAAAACAGTCTATCGATCCTGCACCAGTGGCAAAACGTGCAACTTGACAACAGTGGATTTGGTCCATTTAAACCCGTGAAGCATATCGAAATATAAAGGAATCGGCGATTACTTTTAGATTCGACTTTTTGCTTGGGACCAAATGCTACTTTGCCAGATTGCACACTTCGCTTTTGTCCTGCAAGTCATATAATGATTATTAATTAATGTTAGGAGTATAGCTAGGTATAGAGTTAACATGACTGACCAGTAGCGGCTTGTGCAATTTGGCAACCATGCAAATTTTCCATTTAACGCTATGCAAAAGTATCGATATCTTGGGGGTGCAATTGCACCTCCTGAAGATCGATTGTTTTACATAGGTTTAAATGGAGAGAAGACGTTGTTGCCAGATTGCACGTGCCGCCACTGTGACTGATTGCGATCACTTACAAGTCTCGTTCAAGACGGCAGTTGGTGTGAGATATTCAGTAAACGTATTTCCCGTTGCTGTAACGCAGGTATCATGGATATTGGCCACAAACCAATACACATACTGACTCTCAGTTGGGTGCAACCTCGAGGGATAATCCGGACCTAGGAATAGGTAATTCAAAAATCAACAATCGACAAAATAACTGACGCATTTCAATTTTCAGCTCTAGATTTTATACATATAGATCAAACAGTTCACAAAAAGGAGGAAGGCTTCTCGTAAATTACATGGCACAAGAACTTAAAATAATCCCGATACGAACAATCTTAAAACCAACCCTTCGAATTTTCCACCATCTCAAAAAAATTGCCCGGCAAAAGTTCAAGTTCGAACCTGTGTGCGGCGGGTAGGTGCGGGAGTAGGACCACTACGGACAATCTTAAAACAAACCCTTCGAATTTCCCACTAGCTCAAAAAAATTTGTCCAGAAAAAGTTCAATTTCGAACCTGTGTGTGGCGAGTGGGTCGGGGGTAGGACCACTACGGACAATCTTAGAACAGTCCCTTCGAATTTTCCACCATCTCAAAAAAAATTGTCCAGCAAATTTTCGAGTCCAAACCTGTGTGCGGCGATTGGGTGGCGGGGGGGGGGGGGGGGGTATGACCACTACGGACAATCTTAAAACAAACCCTTCGAATTTCCCACTAGCTCAAAAAAATGTGTCAAAAAAAAAATTCAATTTCGAACATGTGTGCGGTGAGTTGGTGGGGGGGGGGGGGTAGGACCACTACGGACAATCTTAGAACAATCCCTTCGAATTTTCCACCATCTTAAAAAAGAATTGTCCAGTAAATTTTCGGGTCCGAACCTGTGTGCGGTGAGTGGGGGGGTTTAGAACCACTACGGGATAAGAAGTCTGCTGATGGGAAGTCAGGTAAAAACGCACTATATTGCAACGCAGCGGCTCCTGTGCCGTCGATTCTGAGCCACTTCCTTCGTTCGCAGGAGACTGGCCTTTCAGACCCTTTTATTTGAAGAAACAATACCGTGAACTGACCAATTATACAGTCCTTTGAACGCCCACTCAAAAATTAAACTTTTGCGGCATTCGCGAATTTTGAATAACCGATTTTAAATTTAAATTCTGCTCAACGCGCACAGAAAAATGATACCTGATAGCGGTTCAATATGTAATTTTCCAAAGATTTTGGCACCTCTCATTGAGTGATTTCTGAAAGCCGAAATATTTGGAAAATTACATATTGAACCGCCTTCAGATATCATTTTTCTGTGCGCGTTGAGTAGAATTTAAATTTAAAATCGGTTATTCAAAATTCGCGAATGCCGCAAAAGTTTAATTTTCGAGTGGGCGTTCAAAGGACTGTATAATTGGTCAGTTCACGGTATTGTCTCTTCAAATAAAAGGGTCTGAAAGGCCAGTCTCCTGCGAACGAAGGAAGTGGCTGAGAATCGACGGCACAGGAGCCGCTGCGTTGCAATGTAGTGCGTTTTTACCTGACTTCCCATCGGACTTCTTATCCCGAACAGAGTGTACATGGAAGCACGAAGCGAATATTTGTCGAAATTTCTGCTTTTTATCTTCGAAAAACTGGCATGGGGATGAAAAATCAACCACCCTCCTTCGTATTACAAGGGTAAATGGACGAAATACAATGTTGCTATACTCTGTTCACGATAAAAACGCGGGTGAGAATTCAGGTATAGTAAATGCAGTCAATGCACTATTTAGCAATAGTGCGACTATGCCGGCTACTTCAACCCTTCGCAGTGGCCCTTGTTCCTCCGACCTCTCTCTTGGCACGGAGGATTTCCAAGAACCAACAGACTCTACACACGTCCAGTAAAAATTGCAAACGGTCAAAAATACGAAAAAAAGGACGAAATTTTCGGCCTAAAGGCCAAAACTAGGTAAAAATAGACAAGTTTGGATATTGATGACTCTCAGAAATTCGTATTTTTCAGTCCGAATTAAATTCAGGATATTTCTTCGAATATAGAATTTTTGAGAGTCATCAATATCCAAATTCAACTATTTTTGCCGAGTTTTGGCACTTTAGGGCGAAAATTTCGTCTATTTTATCGTATTTTTAACAGTTTGCAATTTTTACTGGACGTGTGTAGATTTTACAGTATGTTGGTTCTTGGAAATCCTCCGTGCCAAGAGAGAGGTCGGAAGAACAAGGGCCACTGCGAAGGGTTGAAGTAGAGTCCCTTGATGGAAATATTGTATAGGGAGTACCGACACGACGCTTTATGCATTTTGACAGGAGTCGATTTTATCGACCGCGTGAACGCATTCGAAGGTCAAGTTCGACAGTGAACCAGTGGTGGACTGGCGGATTTGCCGCCATTCCGGTCCGTTCCCATACGCTCCTCTACGAATCGACTCCTTTCGTGTGGAGCCTTCGATGTCGTCGACTCCTGCTCGACTCCGTGAGAGCCTAAAACCAACGACCAATCACAACTCGTTGAGCTCATGTCGGTACTCCCTATACAATATTTCCATCAAGGGACTCTAGGTTGAAGTAGCCAGCATAGTCGCAAAGTTGCTAAATAGTGCATTACTACCTGAATTTTCACCCGCCTTCTTATCATGAACAGAGTATAGATTCCATATCTCTTTTTGTTGTATGTTTGTTTTTTTTGTTGTGTTTTGTTTTGATCCACTGCATGCAGTGGCGGTCTGGGGCAAAAAGGCCCGGGGTGCTGGGGCCCAGGATTTGGGGAAAGGGGCCCGAACTATGTACTGTTCCAGAGAGGAGGGGAGTGGACATGGAGGGGCCCGGGGTGCTGCAGCATCCCGGCACCCCAGCCCAGTCCGCCCCTGACTGCATGCGATCACCGTGGAAATGTTGATGAAAGAGACGTGCGAACGCAGATAGATGAAGAAATAGATGAACAAACAAGCGAATATAGATTTTGGCCTACTAACTCAGTAAAAGTAGTGTGTAATAAGCTCCCTTTTCAACGGGCCACACGGTCCTATGGGGCATCACGTTTACTTGATCTTCAGTGAGTTCGTTTCCAAAATCTACGCAGACACTATTCGCATAAACGACCTAGAAAAAAGAAAGAAAGAAAGAAAGAAAGAAAGAAAGAAAGAAAGAAAGAAAAACCCATCGTTTAAATAGTGGTTAATTTTCTGGTCAATTAATGGCAACTTATTCAATTTAAAAATCACAAACAATAGTCGATACTGCGACAGTCTTGATCAAATAATTTCAATACTATCTATGCTGGACAATGGACAAAACGTTTGGCCGTTGAAATCGATCGGTAGGGAGCCACGATCACAACTTGTGCCAAGAATTTCGAAAATACGTTTACGTAAATGGGAAAACAACGTTTCTGTTAAAAATTAATTAAAAATACTAAAAACATATTTTACCACAAAACTTGGTACCACTTGAGAGCTCAGCATATGCAAATTGCGGTTCGGGCCGGTTTTAATATTGATTTTTTGATTGTAAACATTCTTTACAGAGGCTCAAAGTTGGGTCAATTTTCTGAATTTCTACAGTTCCTCTGGTTTGGAACCCCGGTGAGTCAACCTAATTAAAGTCTGTTCGTCCTAACTTGAGTCCTAAGCGGGCGATAAATGAATTTCGGAAAATAGAGAATGGCAACACTTGAATAGGTTGTCATAGCCCGAGAGTCCGGCAGCAGTTCTGTCACCTCGGCTGACTGACAAGGGTTAGCACTCCTACGTTGCCACAGAAGGCAAATCTACCTGAATCACCAGGTCTCAAGTTAGATCGAACAGACTATAGCTGAATATACTCAATTTTATGTAATCTACGTTGTGATTAAAGTTACAGTTATTGTTTGTCTCAATAATTCAAAGCATAAATTACATTTTTTTGATCTTTTAAATGCAACCAAGATCGCAGGTCGCTAGCTAGTTTTGTTCGGTAGTTAGAGCATCAGTCTTAGTACTTTTGGGACACCCTTTGTCTATCTAATCCAATATGGGGCTATTGCACACTTTTGCTATAAGCTATTTAATAGTCGATTATGGCGTAAAAACCTCAAAAAATAACGATGGCAGCACTAAAAACTTCCAAAATCCACTCCTAAACTCAATGAACGCAGTTATTTGCGCGAGCGTAATGGTGGCCGAAGGCACTAACAATGGAAGATTCCCATCTAATAATTCTGAATTTCCACCAAGAAGTGACCAATAAGAGACTACTTTCATTTGACACCGGTGTCACTAGGTGTTGTGGCACCATTCATCGGATGTGGATCATCACTCTGATGACTAATTACTCTGTGAATCACCCTTGTCAAAATAGAAAGAGTGACGAAATTAAGATAGGAATCTCCCATTGTTAGTGCCTTCGGCCACCATTACGCTCGCGCAAATAACTGCGTTTATTGAGTTTAGGAGTGGATTTTGGAAGTTTTTAGTGCCGCCATCGTTATTTCTTGAGGATTTTACGTCATAATCGACTATTAAATCGCTTATAGCAAAAGTGTGCAATAGCCCCATTGGTCTAGCCTAACGATTTATATAGGCTGAAACAGTTTGTCCTAGACCCAACCAGTTCGGCCTAAAAAAGTTTAGGCTAAACTGATTATGAACAGGCCAAACTAGTATGGGCCTAAAAATGTTCAGGCAAAACCTGCTGGGCCTAGGCTAAACTAGTTTGGCCTAAAATCGGGTTTTTACTGTAACATATATAAATGCATAGCTCGTCGGAAGACATGGTACAAGTAAAAAAGACCGGCAGAATTTACCATCCGCATTGCTGATTTTGGAGTCTGCTATGAAGTATGGTAAATTTTACCATCATTTGGAAAATGCAAAGCACCTTGTAGTGAAAAGTACCAACAGGTTATCTTAATTTACAACAGGTAAGGTTGAATTTACCTTACGATGATCAAATTTACCATACTTGATAGCAGACTCCAAAATCAGTTATGCAGATGGTAAATTCTATCAGTCTTTCTTTTCCTTGATACGTTTTTTTTTTTTTTTTTTTGGGCGTGACTGATTATTTTAAACTTTGATAATACAGACGGTACTATACCTCGACGGCTTCCTTGCACGGCTTTTCAATTACATCAGGGACGACGGAATGCATTTTGAGATAAGCTTTGATTAGGACCCTTGACCTTGGCAGGGGTCGAGTTTGATCCCATTCGTCATTATCATCTGGCGGCGAGTCCAGTATTTCGCTTATGTTCTTGAAAGACCAGTCTTTTTCTTTTCCTTTGTCGAGGTCAGGCGCAAAGGCCTTGAACATTTCATCCGACAGTTGCCAGTCCTTGTCAGTCTCATCCTCTTTCCCGGCTTTCTTTGTCTTATGTTCCTCCTTGTGTTTCCCGTTCCTGTACATGGGTTGGAGCAAGGTCCATATCAGTGGCGGCTCTCCTAAGGAGGCAAGGGAGGCTGTGCCTCCCCAGATATTCAGAGGGAAGAAAAAATAACGTCGACAAGACAGTAACGAGAGACAACATATTAAAACTAGGCTAATCACAATGTCCGTGACTCTAAAACTTGAGTCAATCTTCACTAGGAGAGAGCGCAAGAGAAGGAAGTTATAAGCAGTCAGTAGTGCCAGAGTCTGTGCCTCCGAGACAGTGTTGCCAGGTTTGGACGGGGTAGAATAGCCACGCGTGGACAGTTTTCGAGTTGGTTACTATACTAGCCACGCTGCGCTGTGGATAGGGGTGAAGGGATGTACATAGAAGGAAGCGTGGCTAAATTCTCATCAAAATAGTCCACGGGTGGTCGAATCTAGCCACTATTGGCAACTCTGCTCCGAGACTCCGAGTCGGTCGAGTCAAGTCAAGTGGTGTTCGGCACACACACACACAACCAAGCAAGGACTGTGCACGCACGACGCACTGTGTGTTATTTCACCGGAAAGTTGGACATAGGGCCCGAAATTGAAGAATGAATTTGTAGCTTTCTATGGCCAGAATTCATATCCTAGGGATGTTTTAGGAGGGTTAAAAGGGTTTTTTTTGAAATTCTGGTCAATTACAGGGTTGCCAAACGCTTGTTTTGCACCACTTGAGGTTAAATGCTATTTTTACCTGTAATAAAGCGCGATATTAGAAAGCTTGCCGAGTGTCAGGAAGTTGCTCGACTTAAAAACTGACTTCATAGCCGGATTCACCACACTTTTTTCGATGAAATCAATGTGAAATTTTTTTTTTTAGGAATATTTATTATATTTTAATATATTTTTTAAAAAATAGGGTTTAAAACGACGAATTTTCTTATTTGAGAAGAGCCGCAAATTTTTTGCTCGCTAGATCCCACAGATTTAATGCTGAAATCTTGTCGACAATACCCCAGGGAATAAGAGAAAAGCAACACTTTTTGCAAGTTTTTGCAAGTTCTCGAGAAAAACACATGTGACCTCCAAAATATCATCATGTTTTCATACCCGTGAAGGAGAGCCCATTCAGCTACCATAAGGAATTACGGAGTGTAGTATTCATAGAAATGGATAAAACTTTCAGGAATGATAGAACTATGTTTGAGACATCAGAAAATGGACACTTTTTTTAATTTGGTCAGGAAGTAGAGGGGGGCAGGGGGTCAAAGTCAAAACCTTCAATGCTCTATAACTTTTGAACGAAAAGAGTTATTGACGTCAACTTTGCACCAAAAGATGCGTCATTCAAAGATCTTATCATTGATGTAGTACTTTGTTCCGTAAAAAAAGTTCTGAGACTGGTTTCGCCATTTTTTTGATTTTTGAAATTTCCAAAAACGGGTTTATGAGTTTAAAAAATGTGTGCACTATAGATATCTCAAAGAAATACTTTAAAAAAAAGGAGCAAATTTTATAAGCTTTCAGATAGCGCAAACCGCGATACTAGGAAACTTTAAGTTTTAGAGTTATGACCGCTCAAAGTTTCAAATTGTGTCAAATTGGTTTTGCCGACTTTTAATTTTCCGAAAACATTAGTTGCTCGACCAATAATTCATGTAATTCATTGAAACTTGGTAAAAGGGGGTTTTTTGGGTCGCTTAGTTCATTTATGGCAATAGTTTTTCAAAATTTTCAAATCCAAGATGGCTGCCATGTTGGCTGCCATCTTAAATTGGTTTTTGCTGTTAAACCAAGCATCTAAATAAAAATCTGGAGCCGTTTTTGAATTCCTCGTAAAAAATTACCCTAGGAAACCCCTTTCATGTCAAGTTTTTCCTGGTTTGGAAGGGTGGACAGGCCTATGTCCAACTTTTTAGTGAAATAACACACAGTGCGACGCTCTAACGAAGGTATCGGAGGCTGCTATCCTCCACGACTCCCGCAGCGTTGCCGAGCCAGCAGCCGGATAACCGTCATGTCATCAGAGTTGCCAATAGTGGCTAGATTCGTCCACACGTGGACTATTTTGATGAGAATTTAGCCACGCTTCCGTTCCTGCGCCGTTCGATGCTCCATCCCTATCCACAGCGTAGCTAGTAACCAACTCGAAAATTGTCCACGCGTGGCTATTCCACCCCGTCCAAACCTGGCAACACTGCATGTCATGCCAGTCGCCGGACCAGCCGCGCCTGTTTGTTTTTGTCTACGTGTTATCGGTTTTCGGGTGGCCCCCGAACCCCCCCCCCTGCTGGGGGGGGAAGGTTCCCCAGACCCCCCCACAGCCTCCCCAATACCAAAGCCCACGAGCCGCCACTGGTCCATATACATATATCAGGTCAGCAGTCTGATTATGAATAATAGTATCGTAATGTTATCGAATCGATGATCGAGTACGAGTTATCTTATGGGTAGTGCCCTTCCGATAGAGACCCCCCCCCCCCATCTCTGCGAAAATTCGCCGATGACTCCTAAGCTATCGGAGAATTTCCTCAGAGATGGGAGGATTTCTATCGGAATGAAACCTACCGTAATGACACCACCCATAAGAATAAAAAACGCACTTGATCATTGACTCGATAGCATTGCGATACGATTGTTCATAATCATCCTGCAGGTGTGCTCATCTGACTTCGCGCCCCAGTGGCGTAGCGTCCAGGGTGTTTGGGTGTTCGGTGAACACCCAACGATTTTCGGTGATATTTAATTTCAAATGCTGAGGAATTGGTGACATTTTTAATTGAAATAACAACTGCAAATAAATAGCACACCGAATTAGTAATCTCCGCACATTATCAGGCAGAATAAGTCTGAAAAGTGAAAGAAAAAACGAGGCTTCGATATCACGCATGGCGCACTGTCGAATACAGTGCGAGGACTGCGAGGTGTCCGGAGACTACCGGCGAACGCCTCACGAGAGGATGGAATAGGGATATCATTGCGGTGGAGCAAGCGAGAATCGAGACGCAACGCACCGAGTGAACGAAACAGTGCGGCCGAACGGCAGCCGCGGGGCGCGGGCGTCCGGTGACTGTCGGAGAACACCTCACTGCTCACTCACTACTGCCCTGCTGCTTGGCTCGTTTCTTGCGGCAGTTGTGCGGTGCCCGCGGAAGAACGCTTCGTATGTCCGACTGCTGAAATAGGTCTCCGTTCGGTAAGGACTGTAGAACGCCTCGCACTAGTGCCTAAGTATCTTCGGAAAGAGAAGAGTGGCCGTGGGAGTGGATTCGCCTACTGCTACCGGACTACCCCACTACTACACAGAAAAAAACGGAAAAAACACTTTGGTAGCGCTGACAAAACCTTTGGTAGAAAAATGACCAGGCAAAATACTTTAGTTGGGCCAACCAAATTTTTTATTCACCCAGCAAAATCTCTTTAGTTAAGCGTAAAGAACCATCGGTTGGCTCAACTAAAGTCTTTTGCTGGGTCATTTTTCTACCAAAGGTTTTGTCAGCGCTACCAAACTGTTTTTTCCTGTTTTTTCCGTGTACCACACTGCGTGCTGCTATTTTGCCGGTTTCAACCCTGCATACAAATTGAGCAGTTTTTGCGTGTGCTTATTTCCTAAACAATTAGGCGATTCGGTGGAGAGGCTTAACCTAACCTGACGCAAGTGGGGGGGGGGGGGGGGGGTGTAAGTAACTCTTTATAGCTCGCTTTTTCTCAGAGCTTGGTGTGGGAATGAAGTTCAACTAAAAACGAACACCCAACTCTTTGGACCACGCTACGCGCGCCGTGCCACACTGTGTGGGATTTGACCGATCTAGCTAGAAAAAAGTCCGACCAATGACGTTCTTCCGCGATAAGTGTTACTAGAGGGTTTAAAGGGTCGCTGGTCACGAATCTGAAGTCAGTTTTTATGAATTTTAAAGTCAAGTGCTCTAAAAGCCCAAAAACTGTCAAAATAATTTTAGTGGAGATACTTAGATTTTTTTTGCTGTCATCTTTTTAGTTTTCGTACATGCTTCCAGATACCCTTTTACACCTTCCGTCCACTCCCCCCCACCCACCCCCTTCATTTCTCCTCTCATTCCCTTTTCCCCCTCCCCACTCCCCGCCCCATGTGAAAGAATCAAACTTTCGCGGAAAAAAACAAAAACATTTATGATCAGTAGCGTCGCGTGTAATCTGGCAACGCCGCATTTCGTCGATTTAATTGCATGAAAAAGGTCAAACTAATGGAGGTGCGCAGTTCACTCCCTCGAATCGACACTTTGCGTGGGTTTAAATGGACAAAACGCAATGCTGCCAAATCGCAAGCGGCGCCGCACTATTGGCAAATTTTGACCATTTGGCGGTCATAAATCAATTTTTTCAAGCTCTGAATTTTCGTCTTCAAATCGTAAATACTCCCTACCCCTCCACTTATGTGCAAAATCTATGGTCACAGCCTTGATTTTTGACCTCTTTAAAGGCTTGGAAACCAGTTCCGAGAGTTTGAAGTCATTCTTTTGACTTTCAAAAAGTTACAGATTTATGACCGCCAAACGGCCAAAATTTGCCAATAGTGCGCCGCACTGATTTATGTAAAAATTTATACGTATAAGAAAGTGGGATAAACGAGTTCCTAATTTAGAAAAAACAGTGAGAGCAAACATTAGATTTCCTCAAAGTATTGTAGTAAGTAAAGAAAAGTAAAAAACCAACGGCAATCACATCACGCAAGTGTAAACACCGCACAGAGTCCACGTTTACCAAGTTCACTCGGTCGCATTTTATGAACGTGAGTTGTCGCGGGGGGTCGAAAACGACCCCAAGCAACTTTGGCGCGTCCGTGTTTTAAAACGAATGATTGAATTAAGTTCATACTAACAGAGTGGGTAGTCCAACCCCTTGAAGGAAGGTACTGAAACGGACGAGCTAAAACCTTAAAATTTTCGTGGACAAAATTGCATTTTTCTGACCCGCGCAAGTAACGGAGGGATAAAGATAGGAGTCCCTTCCCGCCGCGTAAGTATGTCACTGCTTTGAGGTTTCCAAAGGCGATGACCAGCAAATGTTAGTTTTGCAGGTTGTACATTTAAATTGACCCAGAAATTGCATGTAACAAATGTTTGCAACAGACAACCGCCCCATTTTGCTTAGTGTACCTAACAGGTAATATTTTTCATAGTGCTAAATAAAATAAAGAAGATATGAATGATATAATATTGAAACCTTACTCGGTCTTTTTGCTGTCACCTTTCCCGCTGGTATGGTGATCTCCGTTCTTACTATCCGATGGCAGGCACAAACGCGGCTCAATTAGAATCGTCGCCAGACACAGAACCAGCAAACGTCGTTGCCCGCTGAGGGCTGGCCATCTTGTCACCATGTTTAGTTTCGCGAAAGACTGAACTTTTTTCTGAAGCCGAGCCGGAAGCGATATCGGCTGACAGGATCAGCCGATGGTCTTGTAGGATTTTCAAATGGTTCCGCTCATGATGACGAGGTTTGAATTGGGCGTTGCCAGTGAAACTACCTAAGAAAAGAACAATAGCATCAAGTTTCAATTTTCTTCCATTGATGCGCACACCACCCCCGTTGACTTTAAAGTTTGATGGTATTTTGATATTCACCGATAGCTCCATTGATTGAATGAAATGCAACTAATTAGAATATTTGTTCGGCGTGCGTTACGGAAGTTTTTATCGGAAGTGTAGACGGACCTCACCGATAATCTGTGGCGAACGTTCAAGTTTCGATAGGAGTTTGTCCTCTTTCTGTCCTCTTTGCCCGCATCATTGTTGAAGCATCATTGTTTTGGTCGTTGGTCAATAATCCACACGAGAGCCATTGGATGTTGTTCCCCATAGTATTTTGTTGAGTCCTCGAAAATAAAATTGTCCACCAAGCGATCGGCTAGTGCGTGGTCTCTGTCGTCTCTGCAGAAGACTCCGACTCACTCAGGCAACTTCAAAAGTATCGCCCCAATGAGTCCGCGATACTCGGAGTCGCCCAAGCGAGTCGACATGTTTTCGGCTCCTGTCGGCCATCTTGGCTGCGGTGATTTTGAACTGCGCGCCAATGAATTTTTGACGCGAACTCAGATGAGCATACCAAAGAGTAAACAAGAGTTGCAATTGAATGGAAGGCCTGCGTGGTCAACGCAGATAAGGAATCGGAACGCGGGCTGGCTTCTAATTGGCTGCAAGCGTGGTGCAAAAATGTCTTAGGGTATAGGGAAATTAACACGGTGTTTTCGTTCCGAGACGCTTATCTCGAGACCTGTGCAAAATCACCCTTAAACAATTTATGCGAGTCGATTTAGCAGAATTTTCCGAACAAATTGATTGGTCATAAGTGCCACTTTATTGCAAATTCGAAAAGACTGTTTCAGTTGAAAAGTACGCACAATAGTGTGTTTACATGCTAGGCGTGTGTTTGAGCAGTGTTTGAGTAACTCATTATTGTACGTACTTTTCAACTGAAACAGTCTTTTCGAATTTGCAATAAAGTGACACTAATGACCTATCAATTTGTTCGGAAAATTCTGCTAAATCGACTCGCATAAATTCTTTAGGGGTGATTTTGCACAGGTCTCGAGATAAACGTCCCGGAACGAAAACCCCGTGTTAATTTTCCTATACCCTAAGACTTTTTGCACCCCGCTTGCAGCCAATCAGAGGCCAGCCCGCGTTCCGATCCCTTATCTGCGTTGACCACGCAGGCCTTTCATTCAATTGCGACTCTTGTTTACTCTTTGGAGCATACCTGTTCAATTTATATAACCTTGGGCTTAAACCACCCCATCGGAAATTTACATTGGAATAATATTGTATAAATCTTACGAAAGCTTTTAGAACGATTGAGACCTAAATATTACTTTTTTAATATTTGACAAAGATTGATAAAATCTTATGACTAAATTTTTTCAGTTGAGCTTATGGGAGTTAGAAAAAAAAATATTTTTGAAATACTACATGAATATTTGACGTTAAATCTTTGGTCATCAATTAAGTTCAAATATTGGAAAAATATTTGTAAATAAATCAAATTTACGATTGCGTTTAAAATATTTCTACAATATTCTCTTATTAAGAAGAATCAAAGGTTCGAGCTGTCATATTTCTGCAATCATTTTTTCGAATTGAACGAAAATATTCTCATTTTCTCTTGGGCCAAATTTTTCATATTAAATATTGGTTCAAGATTTGCAATCAAAGCTTTACCATCTAATGAGAATGAAACATTGCAGAAATGATCAAAATCAATGCTTGGTAAAATCTTTAATATTAAATGTTGGTTCAAGATTTGAGATCAAAGCTTTATCATCTAATGAGAATGAAACATTGTTGAAATTATAAAAAAAAAAGAATTGTCCAAATCTTTAATATTAAATATTGGCCCAAGATTTTAAATCAAAGCTTTACCGTCTAATGAGAATGAAACATTGCAGAAATGATCAAAAATCAATGTTTAATTAAATCTTTAATCTTAAATGTTGGTTCAAGATTTGAAATCAAAGCTTTATCATCTAATGAGTATGAAACATTGTAGAAATTATAAAAGAAAAAATTGTCCAAATCTTTAATAGTAAATATTGGTTCAAGATTTGAAATCAAAGCTTTACCATCTAATGAAAATGAAACATTGTAGAAATGCCTAATGCTAAGTTTGGCTGCACAATATTGGGACAACATTGTCTGGAAAAGCTTCAATTTTTAAGAGGGCTCTAATATTGACACAATATTGGGAATCATAATGAAGACTCCAATTATTTAAGCAGGTAATATTCGCGAGTGTCTTACGCGAGCAATCGTAGCTCATCAAGGAAAGCACTTGATTACCACCAAGACGGCCCAGGTTCAATCCTAACCAACACCAGGTAAAATATGTAAACGTTTCTTCTCTTTGTATATCTGTCACTGTGTAATTTCTGTGTCAACTAAATAATCGTAAAATACAATGGGTCTAACATCTGTACGTCTCATGATTTCATAGTATATGTAGTAATAAATTGAAATTAGCAAATAGTGAGTTACCGAAATTCACAACCAGAGCGCGCTATGCCGCGTATCTCGATATTTCGGGGTAAATACAAAACAAGATTGGATTAAGCTTTCTCCTGAAATGTAAATTTTTCCGATTGGGGTAAGCTTCTCTCAACCTTCAATCACAATTCTTCTCCATATCTTCACCTTTTAAGCTTAACTCAACCTGTTTCTTTAAATATTGGGAAATCATCGAAAAAAAGTGAACATTGCATATTGAGGCAATATTATTACAATATTCGTTAAAGCTTCAATAAATATTTGGCCGCCAAGCTTTTCACAACCTTCAATAACACTTCTTCTCCAAATCTTCTCCTTTTAAGTTTTACTAAACCTTTTTCTTTAAATATTGCTCGTTAAAACTTCAACGAATATTTGGCCGCCAAGCTTTACCCAACCTTCAATTACAAATATTCTCCAAATCTTCTCCTTTTAAACTTTACTCAACCTTTTTTTTAAATATTGGGAAGTTATTGAAAAAAAGTGAACATTCGTATATTGAGGCAATGTTTATTCAATATTTATACAATCTTCGGTTCAAATATTATTTCAATAGAAATCAAATATTATACCAATGTAAAATTTCCGATGGGGCAAGAAGAAACCCTAACCACTCAACAATAGGTGACTGTTGGCCAAGGTTATAGATTAAAGAGGTATGCTCATCTGACTTCGCGCCTCAAAGTCAGTAGCGCGAAGTTCAAAATCCAGATCCAAGATGGCCGGAAAAAGCAGAAAACATTGTATTCTCTTTCCAGAAAACATCGGGCTATTTTCTGCTTTTCTGGAGAGGGAGCCCAATGTTTTCTGGAAAGAGTATACAATGTTTTCTGCTTTTGTCGGCCATCTTGGATCTGGATTTTGAACTTCGCGCTACTGACTTTGAGGCGCGAAGTCAGATGAGCATACCTCTTTAATCTATAACCTTGACTGTTGGCAGATGTTTGTTTTGATGATGAGTCCCGATCAAAATTGAGCTAAAAAATGGGTCAGTTGCACTAGTCTGGGATTTTTAATATAAAAATTGTTTCTGATGTAAAATTTCACGAGAAAAACGATGGTACTATTAAAAAAAAATTCTATGAAGTAGAAACCCCTGAAAATTGAGCTTAAAGAAGCATCGAATGAACGATTTTCATTGGTCGATCGGATCTGACATTAAGATGTTCGTCTGCTGCTACGTTTACATTTTTCGTGCAGGCTGCTTATGGGGCATTGTGCTGAGAGCGTGAATTTCCGACCAACATATTACATAGAATGTCATCTTTTTGCGCTTTAAATAATTTTTCCAGTGCATATGAAACCTTCGAAAAACGTTTCAATGGGATTAAAGTAAGTTAGTGTAGAAGTGTTAGGTAAAAATACGGACACTCTGAAATGTGTGGTACCTCCAATCACCATTGAGACCGGGCACCTGCTATCTTTGGCAATGAACAGATTTTGATGCAAAGTGAATCTTTTTTTTTTGGGTTGAATAATGACTTAAATTCTTGATTTTGTAATAATCTTTTTCTCAAGTGCACATGACTTTCGAATAATTTCAATCGAATTCATAGCGTTCGTGACTGGGAAGCCTCAGGTGCCTTATCAGGTTAACCTTGAAATCTATCATACACACTAACAGTGAGGTTTCAAGCTCTTCTTATATTTTGAGCAAGGTAGATGGAGAACAGGTATGGCCACCTCGGCCCCGGTGGGCGGAGCCTCAAGAAACAGGGCCAGTGACGTCATTCTTGGCAGACCTGGCGCTTTGGGCGGCTTGGCTGGACCTGGCTGGACTGCTGGCCCTGGCCCTATGCTTTACGTTGTCGTTTGAACGACGCGCTAAGATTCTAGGGCCAGCTACGTCATCGCATTTTCGCGCGGTTCAGAAAGAGGCGGGGCGAGTGAGGTGGCCATACCTGTTCTCCATCTACCGTTGATTTTGAGGAGGTATTCTTTTTATCTGCGATGATGGAATCAAACATACCTCTCTGCTATTCTGGACAGGTGAATCTTTCTTCGAGTCACCTGAGATATCCAGATCGGTTGATCATAGTTAGCGGTGAACTTTCATCGGTCAAGTGCAACATCAATATCTCACTCTTCGCTCCTCATATTTCTTAAGAAGAATCATTTTCTTAAACCAAAGTAAGTAACACTTAAACTTCTGTGATCTGCGATGTATAAATTGTTTATGGAACTCGTGTTGACTTAACCAGCCACAATCTGATGGTGCGGTCCCTCGTCTCCAGGTGAAATTTCCAGCGCATAACAATATTTAGGTGAGCAAACATTGCTCTTGAGTAAGTCATTCATTTGAATACTGTGTATGCTGTGTGGACTATTTTCGACATTTGTCTCTAAATTTTATGCAAAGTATGGCAACATTGTAGCTGCCGTTCCAAATGTATTCTATTAACCGATGATTCTACCGGTTGAGAAAAGATTACAACGATCATTTCAATTCATGACTCAGCATCGCATCATTAAATTCTTCTTTAATTTTGTCTTAATTGGAAGAGTCGTCGATGACTTAAAGAAACTTGCGGATATTTTAATAACAGCGATTGCACCGATTGAGAAAAGATTACAGATGCGAGTATTTCTGTGCATTACAGTCGTATGAACTGAACTGATCGGTGTAATCTTTTCTCAACCAAAGGACTCATCGGTGAAATAAAAAAACGCCATTCAATATACACAAACAGCAGCACGGCATCATCACCAGTTTTGGAATAAGGGTCCATAAAATAATGTTGGTTCTTTTCCGAAAATGGTCTCATATTTTTAAAAAAAAAGAAAAAAACAAGTGTCTTGTTTTTAATATCACTAGTATCGTATTTTCTGCATTATTTCGCTTTGAGTTTCGGAAAAAAAAAAATCTGATTTCTGCTCTACCTATTGTACATTGGAAAATGCTTAAAGATGGAGCTCGTCTATTCAAGCTTTACAATTTTCGCGCAGTAATGTTATATCATGCATCTTACATTACATGAGAGAAAGAAATATGAAGGATTCCATCATTTTACACGTTCCTGTTTTATTTATTATTACAAGAGAGTACCTAACAACGATGAGGTCAACTGGCAGGAAACGATCTCTGTGATAATGAAAGTATCATATACTTACGTTTTTAGTTCATTGCATCGCTTCAAACAATTTTTTTTAAGACGCCAATCATTTTCAGCTCCGTAAATCGCACTGGCTTGAACAAGCAAACTGTTCTCAGACTCCACTGAATGCCGCCCGCCCTCCGCAACTTAAAGTACCCCGTCATTTTACTCAACGTATTTTTATCAGCATTTTTTTATTGCTGCGCGAGAGAATTGACATGATGCCTCAATACATTTTAATCACTTTTTTTGTTTGGTTTGACACAGAACGTATATGTAAAGTTGGTTCCAAGACTATATGTCCAATTTGTTATGTTTGATCTTTCGTGTCCAATGACAATGTACCCTAGACTTTTGGTAGTAACTGTTTTAGCCAACCAGTCAGACTTTTAAGTTTTAGCTTCCACACGGAAAAAAAAAAAACTAGTAGAATTTACCCTTCTGCATTTCTGATTTTGGAGTCTGCTATCAAGTATGGTAAATGCAACGTACCTTGTGGTGAAATGTATCAACAGGTTATCATAATTTACCACAAGGTATACGTTGCATTTACCATATGACGGTAAAATTGGCCTTATTTGATAGCATACTTGGAAATCAGCTAAGTATGTAGGTTCTAAATTCTACCAGTCTTTTTTTTTCGTGCAAGAGCAGTTGCGTCATGTGCAATTTGGTAACATCGTTTTTAGTGTACATAAACGCGTGAAAAAAGGCCGAGCTCGAAATATTAGAGATGATCAGTGCACTCATTTGAATCGATATTTTACCTTGCACGCGAAGCCGCACTGTCCCATAGAGTATTTTATGTCCTGTATAAGCTTGTCCCTACCATTTAGGCGTTGGGTCTCACTGCTTCTGCGTTTCTCTGTTTTATTCTTTTTTGCTCTTTCCTCCTTTAATACTTTCGCCATGTAACCGTTTGAGGTTCCATTTTCGGTTGTTTTTCATTTTTATTTTAATTTATTTTCATTATTTAAATATACACTGGAGATGGCTGATATTCTGCAGTCGAAACGTTTGTTTTCTTAAATCTATAATTGTAATTTTCTTGCCTTATTGTTTTTCGTAACTAATATCCAAGAAAATTATTTATCCAAATATATTCAAGCTTTTTCAACTTATTGTGTTTTACTAATTATCATGTTAATATAGTGCCATTTCTGAATTGAATTAATTTAATATACATACAGGGTGTTAAGAAAGAAAGTTTCCACTGCGGTTTTTTTGAAAACGGCTGCGAATTTCGAAAAACGGCCAAATACGTGTCCGATAATATCGAGAGGGATCCATTTTGGGGGGTTATTTTTTTCGGCGCCCCCCTGGGAGGGGTGGGGGAGGGGGTCACCCCCACTTTTCTTATGGGAGCTCCATTTTTTTATTTCACTATCTGAAAGAGCATAGAAAAAGCAACTTTTTGGCGTAAACCGAAGGTGGATATCGTTTTTCGTTTTCGATATATCGAAGGTCAAAGTTCGATATGAACCTATTTTCAAAAAATCATTAGTCCACTTTGAGATACCGGACTTAAAGAAACTAAAGGTCTAAAATACTCCAAAAAGCAAGCTCTTATAAGAAACAAATATGAATTTGACACAAATTTTGCCGAAAATGGGATTTAGCGCCCCCAAAAATTGTTAACGTTTTTGCCCCCCAGGGGGGCCTATCAGAAAAATTCCTTAAGACGACCCCTATCGAGTGATACATCGATCGAAAGGGCATACCAAATTGAGCATTTTGGCGCAAACCGGAGGTCGAGCGTTTTTCACATTCGAGATATCGAATGTCAAAGTTAGATTTACAAAATTCGATATCTCGAATGTGGAAAACGATATCGACCTCCGGTTTGCGCCAAAATGCTAAATTTGGTATGCCTTTTTGATCGATGTATCACTCGATAGGGATCGTCTTAAGAAATGTTTCTGATGGGCCCCCCTGGGGGGCAGAAACGTTAACAATTTTTGGGGGCGCAAAATCCCATTTTCGGCTAAATTTGTGTCAAATTCATATTTTTTTCTTATAAGAGCTTGCTTTTTGGAGTATTTTAGACCTTTAGTTTCTTAAAGTCCGGTATCTCAAAGTGGAGTAATGATTTTTTGAAAATAGGTCCATATCGAACTTTGACCTTCGATATATCGAAAACGAAAAACGATATCCACCTTCGGTTTGCGCAAAAAAATGTCTTTTTCTATGCTCTTTCAGATACTGAAATAAAAAAATAGAGCTCCCGTAAGAAAATTGGGGTGACCCCCTCCCCCGCCCCTCCAAGGGGGGCGCCGAAAAAAATAACCCCCCAAAATGGGTCCCTCTCGATATTATCGGAACGTGCGTTTGGCCGTTTTTCGAAATTCACCGCCGTTTTCGAAGAAACCGTAGTGGAAACTTTTTTTCTTAACACCCTGTATATCTACAGGGTGTTTCACGTAACTTGCTCACTATGGTTTTCATGAACTGGTGACGATAAAAAAATCTGAAAAAACCAGGTTTATTGTAACTCGGACCTGAAGTTTCATTTAAAAATACTGCCACAACCCAAAATTTTGTTTATGGGGGGTTTTTAGGGGTGCTTGTGATACCTCATTTGAAAGAGGGCAAAGTTTGATTTAGACCTTTTTTCGACCCTGTAAAAAACGGATCCTATCGTGTGATACATCATTCAAAAAAAACTATAAAAAACCAAGAATTTTAGTGCAAACCGGAAGTCAATACCTTTTTTCGCGGTCGAGATATCGCAAGTCAAAATTTAAGGTACGCCCTAACCAGAGACTAAACTTTGACTTGCGATATCTCGACCGCGAAAAAAGGTATTGACTTCCGGTTTGCACTAAAATTCTTGGTTTTTTATGTGCTTTTGAATGATGTACCACACGATAGGATCCGTTTTTTACAAGGTCAAAAAATGGTCGACCGTCTTTCAATCCAGACTTACAAAGCGTCTTTAATCCGTCTTAAAGCCGTCTTTAGCCAAGATAGGTAGAAGATTCACTCCAACGTTTAACGTTGGAGTCCATCGTCCAACGTTAAAGTCCTAAAATCTTGATAATTTGCAAAAGTCACGAGTTTTTTTTACAAATTACGAAAATTACGAAAATGTTCACTGTTCGAAAATTTGAAAATTACCAACATTTGCACAAATTTTGAAAATTACGAAAATTTTCCCAAAAATTTGAAAATGTTGACTATTTTCAAGCAAGCTTGGAAAGCTAGGCTTCCTCGAGACGTAACCTATAAATTTAGAGCATTGTGACCGACGCCTTTCATAAGTACAGTCATCCCTCGCCTTTCGCGACTTTGCCTTTCGCGATTTCGCTTATTCGCGATTGATTAGTAGTGACCCAGTCTTGCCTTTCACGAGACCAGTTTCGCTTATTCGCGATTGCGCTTGTGTGAAAAATGCGGATGTAGGAAAAAAAGAAAGGGGGAAAAGAAAGAAAAAGGAAGAAAAAAAAAGGATGCGCGCAATGTGTCTAAAAATCATGTTTTGCAATTTTTTCTTCGTATGTCTTTAAGACGGATTCGTAAGACGGTTTTCGAAGTTGTCTTAAAAACGTCTTAAAGACGGATTCGTAAGACGTCTTCAAAGACGTGTTTGGGCGGAACTAGAGACGTCTTTAAGACGGATTAAAGACGGATTTAAGACAACTTTACTTGTCTTATAAGACGGATTAAAGACGGATTTAAGACAACTTTACTTGTCTTATAAGACGTCTTTAAGACGGATAGTAGTATACGGGTACGTCCACCCCAATCCACCAAACTGTCAAATTTGTCCAAAAATAATATCAATTTAACCAAAAAATTCAAAGCCAAAATTTCTTGCTAAAATAATCTTCAAATAAACCTTTACTTTTCTATTGTTAACAACCTTTATTCACTAATTTTCCAGTATTTTTTTTGATGCACGTAAGCGTGCAGCCATGATATAAAATTTTCAAAGTTAAGATTTACTCTTTTTTTTTTTTTGCTTTTGACCACTTTTTTTAGAATTATTTTATATGGGTACATCCACCCCAATCCATCTAACTCTCAAATTAATATCAATTTTACCCAAAAAAAGTTATACAAATTTTTCTCCACTTCAAGACTTTTTAAGATAATTTTTCAAGGTTTATAATATCTGAAAGCTTTATAAATTTTACTGTATAAAAATGGAAGTCTTTAAAGATTCTTTAATTGCTGAAGATGAGTTTGATTTTGAAAACACAATTCCGTATTTTAAGAACCCAGTGGAAAGAACAAGATCTAAGTATGAAACTCTAATGGATCACTCTCTGATAAAATTCAACATTTACCCGAATCTAAGATAATAAAATACACTAAACATATGGTAAATATTATCGCTCATTTAAACGTATTGTCTAGAATCATTGAAAAAGAACTAAACATCAACCGTGATATAGCATATGATTAAATATATGTATATAAAATAACTTAATTTTATTCAACCTATAATTATTTTTATGAACAATAACCGTATGGAACAGTATCGTAATTAGGTAAGATTATTCTCTTATCATACTCAAATTTAAACTTTTTGGTCTCTAATTTATTCACTATTTTTAGTTTTTTTTCTCTCTTGTTATTTTATTATAAGTCAGGGCTACTGAACTCTGACCCAGTTCAGATACACCTTCCTTTATCAGTTTAATCATAGTATTTCCATTTAATTTTTCTAAATTTTGATAATTCAATGTAAACCCTTTTATTTTCGTTACAGTTTTATTTAAGTTCGTTTCGTAATAATAACTTTTAGGACCTGTCGATGCCAACAACTTTATATATTCATCTCTCTTGAGCTCATCCGTCCATTCACCTAGCATGTCACCTGTCTTAACTGTATTCACCCCATTATCAAAGTATACTATACTATCTGTATCACACATGATGACATCCTCACCCAACTCTTCCAATTTCTCATACAATCTTAGCCTTGCATTTGCCGTGGCGAATAAAGCTATGTAAATATTAGTACTTGTACTATTCTCAACATAATAGTCCTTAAATTTATAACTCATCTGCACTGTTTCTTCTGTCAGATAATTCACGTTTATATCTGTCAATCTATCATCAAGCCGTATTTCATAAAATCTCCGTACATCAGTTACGTACTCTGATTGACTCATATTTTGTCTCTGTCCGAATTTGCCCCAATGACTATTCAGACATATCTTACTTACAGCTCTTCTACCAGGGTTTACTTTAATTTTTTCAGGATCCAAATCAATGTCTAATTTCTGTTTTATATCCTTTATATATTCTTCATTTGAATTATAGTTATGAGGGCTGGAAAATGAACGGAGGTGTTAACAGAGACAGTTACAGAGACAGTTAATTACACTATCTCCTCACCATATAATCAGAAAGGTTGAGGTTGTTCTGCTTAAGTATAGATTACAGTTTGATTTTGTCTACAATTGGTTGCAAAGTGATGTCGCAGTGCATCAAAAAATAGGCAGAAGCACCAGCTTATCAATTGCTCAGTGAGCAGTTCAAGCTGTCATCTGCCATCTCATGTAAGACCACACATAGCAAGGTGATCGTATCACCCTCACAATCAACAGAAAAGCTTCCGCCCATTATTTGTTATAGAAGTAGGTATAGGTAACCAAAGTGAACGAGCATAAAGACACATTGTAGTCTGGTAGAGAATAGCTGAGAGAGGTTATTACTGGGTTGAGGAAACTTACCTTAGTGAATGCTTTCTATTACACTCTTTTTTCTCTAGTAGAGTTATGATCAGGCTGCTTATTCTTCTGCTGATATAGCTAACTGTCGGCGCAAAGATTTCTGGGTCAGGGTTTTTTTTTTTTTCACAACCCTCGGATACAAGAAATACTTGACTAACAGCTAGCTCAGACTTAAGGTGACTAGATGTATATCAACATGCAGTATCATCCATTATGATGGCAGCTCAGATACAATGGGGAAAGGTGACCCGAGACTGACGAACTGAGTAGAGGGGGCCGAGCAGGCTTCATTTGCGACAGAAAGGGGGTTTATCAAACTATTTCTTTAACCTACTATTCTATCTGTCACGCATATGCATTGCGAAAATGGTGTAGTTTAGTACAAGGGTCGCTGTCTCCTATTCAACCAATATTCCTGTGAGGTTACGTTGGAACATGTTAAACTATGATAGGTCAGAACATCGAGTGGCCCTCATACTAAACTATTTCCTGCAAAGATTTTGCCATTTTGAATGAGCAATCAAGCCCAGAATCAAGGAACACACTGACCACAATTAATGCGAGATATTATTAATTAAATACAAAGTTCAGTGAGCAAATTCAATGGTTGCATGACACGACACCAATAACAAATAGTATGGTTAGGTACTTTTTAGGTAGGCATGAAGCGAACGGTTCTGCAGACATGTGCTAACGAAATTCCTACACGCATAACTCTTGATAAATTGTAATTTTTTTATTAAGTAAACTGAAATTTTGAATATTAGCGTGAAATTTAGCATGCTACATTAAAATTTTGTCTCTACTTTCCCTCTAAACTCAATTTCTTTCGGAAAACTGAAATTATCTGCACCTAACCTCAAATTTACGATCCAACGGACACCAAGTGAAAACTAGGAGAGTTGAGGAAGAACCGTAGAAGCTGGAGCAAAACTGATGAAAAATTCGGATTCCTCGACTGAAATACTTGAAGTTACGTCATACATATTAAGTTCCTGTTGGTTTCGGGATAATTTGTCACACTTTTTCTTAATTATCCATAATGAGAATCTGTTAGCATATGCCTTATATCCATATAAAATGGAAAATATCCGCAAAACAAATTGAAAAATTGCCATAACTCCCTCGTGAATTTTTCTTAATGCTCGTAAATAAGTGCTCTGATGCACCTAATTTTAAGCGCTCTTGCCGATTTTGGCCGTGAAAATTCTGTATGCACAAATTTAAGGGTGGTTTTGGGGGTTTTTCTTGATTTTTCCCACTTTTTTTGGCCAAATTATGTGAAAACATGCTTTCGAATTCATTAAACCCAAAAACGATTAGCATCATTCAAAAGTTCGTAAAAAAAATATGCATTTTTAGTCGTTACAAGTTTTTCCTTTTCGCAAACCATTTCCAGAAAAATCGTCCCTGAAGTTGCAGAGGTCGGCCAATAAGAATTGACAAAATCAAAGGAAAGGCGAATATGTGCCAACTTCTCCAGCTTCAGGGACGATTTTCTCGGAAATGGTTTTTTTTTACGAACTTTTGAATCATGCTAATCGTTTTTGGGTTGAATGAATCCGAAAGCATGTTTTCATACAATTTGGTCGAAGAAAGTGAGAAAAATCAAGAAAAACCCCCAAAACCCCCCTCAAATTTTTGCATACAGCATTTTCACGGCCAAAATCGGAAAGAGCGCCTAAAATTACATCAGAGCACTTATTTACGAGCATTAAGAAAAATTCACGAGGGAGTTATTATGACAAATTTTCAATTTGTTTTTCGGAAACTTTGTAACACTATAACTCGAAAAGACTACAATTTCGGTTCCATGTTTATAGGAAAAAAAAGTCTTATTTTTACCTTTAAAACCCAACCTGAAAATTACTGTGTATAGTTTTGTTACACCCTGTATAGTTGAAAAATTGGGTTTAGTTTAATCAATGGACCATTCACTAGCTATCACCCTCCCCTTAGCCCCCCCTCATAAAAACTCAATTCCGAATTTTTTTTTCGGTTAAAATTTGATTATACAAAAGACCGGATGATATTGCACGCGGATCCACCCGAAGGATCCCTGGAAACCGCCACATTTGCTTTTGTGTCAGAATTTTTGCGTTTGGTCGAAAATAGGTTAAAAACTGTTATTTCCCCCGTAAAAACCCCCTTTTCGAGTGCAGACAATCCTAAGTTAGATTATAAAAAAGACCGGGAGTGAGCGAAGCGAGCGGGAAGTGAACACAGCAAGGTGCGCGCGTAATCGCCCGAAGGGCGTTTAATTCCCCTGAAAATAAGAAATCTTCAAAAAGACAGCGCAAACTGTAATGCAACAGCAGTACCAAACAAGCACCGATCGGTGCGTATGTGGAGTGATCTGAGCTAGAGTCCCTATATATATGTAGAGAATTAAGACAAGTGAAACCATGGGCGCCGCCATTGGATGCAATTTTGCACATTTGTTTACATTCTGAGGGCCGTTGTTGTGTTTTCGTTCACTGAAAAGATTACAGTGCCGCTAAGTTTCTAACGATGTAATCTTTTACTGGTTTTGTGGATCGACATCTATTTACGTTTTGAAAGATTCGTTTGGGATTTATAGACATTCTTGAGGCGTATCATGATTAAAATTAACAGATTCATCGAAAATTAACTCTTTATCCGCAAAATACCGTTGGTAAACAACTGCGATTGTAAACAAAAAAGTGCAAAATCGCATCCAATGGCGGCATCCGTAGAGCGTAAAACTCATCGACCAATCAGAAGTTGACTACCCTCTTGTCTTAACTCTCTACATATAGGGACTCTCATCTGAGCAGGCAACGGTGAGCACTCAGTCTTCAGTCGGAACGACTCTCTACTCTAAAGTCCCTATAAATATAAGAGGGTTTCCTGGAGGTGCGTGCTGTAGCGGGACGTTTGAATTTACTTGTATTCAAATGGGTGGAATCGAATTTTTTACCCGGGGTTTTAACTATGCCTAGGGTCATTCAACCAATTTTTTTTACAGCCACTACACTTATTGAACAACTTTTTCACCCTACCAATTTGAGTTTACTCTACAGGTTTTTGCGAAAATCGCCTCTAAAGACGACCCTCTCCCCGCGCTCAAGACCGCGCAATTCAAATTTCATATACGGCGCGAGCGAACTTGCTACCTCCGGGTGGATCTTGACGTGGCTGCATACAGACCTAGCGCGGCATGCTTCACCAATATATAAATTGTATTGGAGTTCCCCTGATTTGTTTTTTCTTCAATTAGAATTTAGAAAATCTTCTCCTGTTTAACATGATTTCTTTGAAAATTATTTTTAACGACTCTGCGTACAGTTTGAAAAATCAGTTTTCAAGGATTCGTTTAAATGGGTTAAAGCCGGGTTCACACCTGAGCATTTCGGCGCACCACACGGCGCATGAGCATTCGCCCGCATTCTCATGCGGTGTGGACTTTGCGGAATTTTTTTTTTTATTTCGACGAACAAGTATGGCTCATACGGTGCGGCGCGACGTCCACATTGGCGCGCATTCGGGCGAGTGATGTACGGTACGCCGCCGTGCGGTGCAGCGAAATGCTCAGGTGTGGACCCGGCTTAGGAGAGAGAAAAAAAATATCTTGGCTAGGGCTATGACCCTGACCCAGCATGAGATCGATTACAAGTAGATTTTTTTATTCTATGTTGACACATGAAAGTGACTCTCATGCACGGAAAAAAAAGATTAGTGAAAATAACCATACGGATACCTGATTTTGGCACCTGCTAGATGTTATGGTAAACTTGACCAGAAGTATGGTACATTTACCGATACTTTGAGTAAATTCGACACGCAATCAGGTAACATTACCTAGTACTTAGTCAAAACATAGTATACTTCTGGTTAAAATTACCATAACTTCTAGCAGGTGCCAAAATCAGGTATCCGTATGGTTATTTTCACCGTAGTTTTTTTTCCGTGTGTGATTTTAATGTTTGTTTGAATAAAATTTCACCACCCAGATAACATTTGCGTTGAGTTTCCATAGCGAGTTTTGCACCAAGACTGCAAAAGCCACCAATTACGTGTCTGATGTAATTAAAGGATACACATTTTTTAACATTTGGTGGCCTAAGTGCAATATCACGTATCTTAACATACACGCCTGCATGGTTAAAAATTAATTTAACCAATACCAGAACAAGAGTACGTAATGGATGGAGCTAAAAATTCTCCACAGCGAGATATTGATCATCATATTGACTTGTTGATGAAATGGTGAGTAGGAACCAAGCGTATATACGCACTCTGATAATGGAAATTTACGATTTCCTTTGAAAAATTCTTAAAGCATTTGAGTGAAAAATATTCACTTTAAACATTCTTTTCTTGCCTCAACTCTTGTGCAGCCTTTGAAAACAAATTTTAGCTTTTCAGTGGAAATTAAAGACGAGTATTTATTATGTTGATGCATATTTTCGCTTGAAATTTTATCTAAGTTTATTTTTTTTGTGATATTTTTTTCTGGATAAAATTGTGAGTGCGGGGTTTCGTCCTCTACTACTACCACCAATCACCATACTATGCAGCAGCATTGGAAATAATTCATGGATGGAAAGTATGATTTCCTTCTATGTTCAGCGGATAAACTTTCAAATACATTTCTTACTCTTGACCCATTTGCCCTCGTGGTTTTTTTCCAGCATTTCTCCCAGGAAGAAGTTGATTGCGATAGGATTCCCCAGTCCATACCTTGCCGCAAACACACGATTTCTGAACTTTACCCGAGGCGCGTGATGTCTGCATACAATAAATGATCACCAATTAACCAGACAAAATTAATAGGCAGTAAATTAACCCTATGAAAGGATACAGGAATTTGTCTTTCTCTCAGAAAAGGGGGGCCATCACGTGACTTTATAGCCTATATATCCCTCCGTTTCTAACACACTCGTCCCGATCAAATGGAAGGAGACAAAGAGAGAGAGAAAGAGAGAGAGAGAGAGAGAGAGAGAGAGAGAGAGAGAGAGAGAGAGAGAGAGAGATGATGATGATGAACCGTTTTTATTGAAGAAAAAAAAGAACTAATGCTAATAACATAAGTAAAACAAAAAAATCATACAGTTTTTAGGCAAAGTTTAAGCTCTTGGCCTATTCTACCACTTAAACCTAAAAACAGTAAGAAGATAAGAGTAAATAAAATAAATAAATAAATAAATAAATAAATAAATAAAAATAGATAAATAAATACACAATCAGACAAATAAGCAAATGTAAACAAGATTTAAAAAAAAGAGAAAAAAAATACAATATAAATGTATAACTGATAATAATAAATAATATAACATAATATAATACCTCACAGCGATAATAGAGAAAAGAAAACCAAAAAAGAAATTACAATAGTAAAACAGTAAAAACTACAACAGAAGCATATTGTTCTTTGTAAAGAGAGAGAGAGAGAGAGAGAGAGAGAGAGAGAGAGAGAGAGAGAGAGAGAGAGAGAGAGAGAGAGAGAGAGAGAGAGAGAGAGAGAGAGAGAGAGAGAGAGAGAGAGAGAGAGAGAGAGAGAGAATCCATCCATGTATTCCTGTATCCATCCATGATTAACCCGCAATGAGCCTGTTGCTAAGTTTTGCTACAGCTAAACAGAGGGTTAATCAATACTGGTGTTAAATTACTTGAAAATAACATCGAGAGCCTCAAGAAGGTTCAAACTTGAATCACAAACTCAATAAATTCGTTTAAACAAAATTCCAAAATGGCTCGTCATATAAGTGAGTCATATTGAAGGAGTCCCATCAAATTATTGCAGCTTTTTCTAAAATATAAATATTTTTTTTCCAACATAGAAAGTTGTGATTGGATGGGACTCCACTATTATCATCAGTTCATTCGTCCGCCATCTTAGTGTTTTGTTTAAACGCATTTACTGAGTTTGTGAGTTAGTTTTGGTTAATTTTGATGTTACCTAGGATATTTTCAAGTGATGTTACATCTGACTTGACTCTCTCCTTCAGCTGTGGCGAAAAATTACCGCAGAATCATTGGTGTCCGGAAGTTTCGGCGCGAAAATTTCGGCGCCGGAAATTTCGGCGCGGGGAAATTTCGGCGCGGGGAAATTTCGGCGCGGGGAAATTTCGGCGCGGGGAAATTTCGGCGCACGGAAATCTCGGCGCCTGATTTTTTTTCAAGCGGTAAAGTTAAGTAACGTCGAGTGTAGTTAGTACTTGGATTGATTATGGGGAGACCGTTTTTTTTCAAGCTGTAAAGTTAACAATAAGTAACGTCAAGCGTAGTTAGTACTTGGATCGATTATGGGGAGCCCGTTTTTTTCTTCAGTAAAATCATAATATCTTCAACTTTTCCTTCACACTTATCCAGGCTTAGGACTGGCCAAGAGTTTTTTTTTTGGGGGACCCCCCCCCCCTTAAGAACACTAGGGCGTGTTATGCCACCCTTCTACGCCCCTATTTGTCCTGGGCAAGCCGTTGTCGACGTTGTTGAAGCAATTCCACATCTCGACAGGAAAGAGTGGGTTACTCTTCACAAATTCCATTTTCAATGGAACTTTTTAATTTTTTTTAAACACGCCCAAGAGTGTTCTTTAGGGGGGGGGGGGTCCCCCAAAAAAAAACTCTTGGCCAGTCCTAAGCCTGGATAAGTGTGAAGGAAAAGTTGAAAATATTATGATTTTCTGAAGAAGAATAACGGTCTCCCCATAATCGATCCAAGTACTAACTACGCTCGACGTTACTTAACTTTACAGCTTGAAAAAAACGGTCTCCCCATAATCGATCCAAGTACTAACTACACTCGACGTTACTTACCTTTACCGCTTGAAAAAAAATCAGGCGCCGAGATTTCCGTGCGCCGAGATTTCCCCGCGCCGAAATTTCCCCGCGCCGAAATTTCCCCGCGCCGAAATTTTTGCGCCGAGATTTCCGGCGCCGAAATTTCCGCGCCGAAACTTCCTAGATTCGAATCATTAGACAAATGAACAAATAAATACCAAAATAGATGAAATGCGTGGTCATTGGAAACAAATTGTACGATCGAGTTTGAAGCAAAGATGTTCAGTTTCTATGTGCAAGGGTCGTGCCAAATAAAGTTTAAAAATTTTAAAACCAAATAAAAAATAAACAATTAAAAAAACTAAACTTTACATGTATCACATGGTCACAAGGCTTTTTAAAGGCCTATTTTTTTTAAAAAAAAAAAAAAAAAAAAATCTTCTAAATTCCCTTGTTTTCGTTTTGTTTTTTTGTTTTTGTTTTGGTTTTTTGTATCACTTTTATGAAGGCTCCTCAACGTGCGAGGTTGTTGAGAAAACTAAAAGAAAAGACGCAATCTTTCTTTGTTCTTTGTAATGTTTCAACTTATGAATACGGCTGCTCGATTGATTGTACTATGACCTTCACAAAAAAGTACTCTGTTCAAAATGTTTACTCTTTCAAATCTCGGCAACTTTTAAACAATTTTTGCGGCTCTCCAGTGTTTATGGACGAAGCAGAATGGTACAGTAAAATACTGTCATAAAAAATCGAAAATTCTACTGAAAACAATGAAAAAATTGATCGATGAAAATTTCGATCAGGGCACTTTCTGTTTATAAAGTCATAGTACAGTTGTGCGCACCGAGAATCTCTTCCATCCCTCTTATTTTCCCTTTGAATGTGTGAGTAGAAAAGGATAGAAAGAGGGAGTCCCGTTCGACTGTCTATCCTTGTCTAACGCACATGCTTTAATGGAAAAAAGAGAGAGGGATGGATAATTTTTTGTTGCGCTACTGGAATATACCACAAAATATACTTACATCAAGCATAGCCGATTTTCAAAGTATTCGATAATTTTACCGTGATCTGGCTGCTTGTAAACCAAGTAAATGTAGCGGTTGAATTCTGCAAAACAAACCGACATAAATGTAACAGGCATAATCTGTTTTTTGACGGAGAAACAAAAAAGACATGGAGACAATAAGAGACCATTGTAAGATTTTGGGTATGGGGGAACAGTTATCTTTCAGCCAATCACAGGCATGCTCAATTATTATAAATTATAGTTCACGTATTTATAGAACTGATTCTAAAGGCTCAATCAATGTATAGTCTTACTGAAGGATTTTATTCTTTTTTGAAAACAAAATATGATTTCAACTGATCGAAGACGCAATTCAACAAAGATTGGCGGATTGCTCATTTCATGCAACCAGCAAGAATTATGCTCCTGAATCACAATGACAACATTTTTCTGAGACCAGTCGTTCAGGGTCAACTCTCAGCAGGGTGATTATTCCCGCTCGTTAATATTATTGCGATGGAAGATGTTAATGTACGTAGTGGCGTCATTGCACTCCTGGAAACCGATTAAGGTGATTCCAGGCAAACATTTTCCAGATTTCAATCCGATGGATGGCGCCAACTCTGTTCGGGATAAGAAGTCTGATGGGGACCAGGTAAAAACGCACTATTTTGCAACGCAGCGGTTTCTCGGCTGTCGCGTCGATTCTTCGCTGCTGCGCTCGTTTGGGAGACTGGCCTTTAAAGACCCTTTTTATTGAAAGAGATAACACCGCGAACTGACCAAATTATAGCGTTTGGTCAAACGCAAAACGGAAAGTCCCAACAGAACGAAAAAGAGACCACACATTATAGCGTTTGGTCAAACGCAAAACGGAAAGTCCCAACAGAACGAAAAAGAGACCACACACTATAATTACAAGAATCATTTCGTTTGGACCGTTTTGTTCTAATATGACTCTCTACCGAATTAACGGCTGAACGAAACCCTATATCACCGTATACCAATCGTCTCCATTTGAGTTCGTTTTGATACTTTTCTACTTTTCGACTTTTAATTTTATCTCGTAAGCGAGAAATCTCGTTTGCAAATTCTGGGAATTTCAAATGATTTGCCTCAAAGCAAGTCGTGGCAACCTAAGAAAAACAAAAGATGTAACGGACCGTGCGGCTCGCAAATCAATCAATGCTACCAACCGCATCAACCACCGAACAAGATCCATTTGCCACCGAATACATCACATCGGCAGCCAACCTCTGCTGGAATCAGGAGGACAATTAATACTATTCTGTGCTCGTAGTGTTATTATCTTTCGATAAAAAGGATGAGAAATCTGATCTTTCATTACCTTAATCCTCAGAATTCTCCTTTAATTACCAAAACTTACTGGGCATCGAAGAGGCTCTCTGATACAACCCAGATTTCGTTGTTTACATAGCGGTCCCAGCCCTAACCTCTCCTAGTCTCCTCCTGGCATATGTATTTCCTTTTTCCTATTCTATCAACTTTCAGCTACCTATTCATTGCTTTTGCTCAACGCAATAAAATTACTCTGCTTGCGTCTGTAGTGGCTCTGACTTGTGAATTGGTAAGAGTTCAAAGGTTCAACAATGGGAACTTCTGAATAGACCTGTTCTTAGTGATGTGCTGACTTGCGATATACTTCCATCATGTTGTGATTGTATGTGGAATTCCTTTCTCCTAGAAATTGAGTCTCATCTCTCTACCTTTACATGTTTGGTTTTGAAGGTCTTATAGGGAGTCAGCCCTCTTTCAATTTCAAAGAATGTGCTTCGCGGTCAAATTTTTGACATTCTATTTAGTCCGCCAACTCTTGTCAAATGACCTTGCGCTATAAGCCATCATGCAATCAATGTAGTTACATCGCTCCATATCTATTTACAAGTAAATTTCAAATACTCCGGGTAACTTCCTGATTGAGTGTCAATTAGTGGATATTCTGATTGATTCTGTGTAACCTGGACCTATCTAAGGCATAATAATCTAATTGGTCGGTATCGTCATTTTGCATGCTCAACACAAGAAGTTCTACAGCAGAGTCATTTTGAGTATCAGGTTCCGACAAGTCGCGGTGCCTGAACTGCATCCAAAACCAACCGTTCAGCGATGCGTGTTGATACAGTTCGGAAGGAGGCACAGCTACTTGTCAGAGCCCGACACTCAAAATGGTCTCGCTCTACTTGGGTTTAAGTTAAACTTACACTATCCATGATATACTCCTGACCTGTTGTTGATTAGGTGCAAATATGCTCTAACGAGTAGCAGAGCAAGCTTCCAAAATTCATTAAAACGCATCAGTGAAGGTTGGTTGGCAATGAGCGGAAACTCTTAGCTAACCAATCGCTCACCGATGCGCTTAGTGGCAATGAGCGGAAACTCTTAGCTAACCAATCGCTCACCGATGCGCTTAGATGTATCACGGATAGCTAATCCATCAATCCGTCCGTAAACTAAAGGCTAATTTTTAAACAGGAACGCTATGGAATGCTGCACTCTTTTCATGTAGTTAGCGGGCATGGTTCACACGATCCATCAGAACGGAACTAGCCAACTAATTTCTTCCAACTGCGGTAATTTTTTATCAGCCAAGAGTAACCCGTTCAATCTTGTTCCATAAATGAAAATATTAGCTTCCAGTTAGTGATCAAAAGTAGGTACCTACCGCAACCTTGAGAGGCTTCTCGAAACAATAATGCCAGCACCTTGACAGCTTACAACTTAACGAGCTTGAGCCGATCCACTTATCCTTGATCAAGTCAGTCAGATTCTTTCATGAGGTTAGAGCTCGTTTCACAAGTGCAGGCAGAGCTCGACCGATAATCTTTAGCTATGTTTCAATGTGTTCATTTCTCCAAAACCAAATTTTCCGTAGACTTATACAATGTGCTTTTAAGGCGCTCCTTCATGAATGGCTAAATCTCTCTTATTCAATATAATTTCATTCCATCATGCCATATGAAAACTAATGCTGGAAGGATGGCATACGGGCTTGGGCCACACAACAGCACCTAAAAATGCCAAAGATTATCGGTCGAGCTCCTTCTCCACTTCAGAACCCAGCTGTTGCACTGACCAAACAAGATTATGATGAGTTGAAGCAGGACCGTTTTGAGTATGAGGTTCTGACAAGGAGCGGTGCCTGCTTCCGAGCCGCATCAACATGCTTCGTTGAGCAGTTGATTAGCGCAGAGTTTCAACTGGATGTTTATCAACCGCTCACCGCTGTGCCTTGATGCAGTTTGGAAGCAGGCACTCCTACTTGTCAGAACCCGATACTCAAAATAGTTCTGCTATAGCAACCACCCTGCTAATTGATGCTCTAAAAGCTCTCTAGGAACTAAACTGTCGAGTAAGAAACTGTCACTCGATTTGTCTGTTCAACTATTAAAAATTCAGCATACCTTAAACTCAGTGGCATGATTAAAATACCCGATTCATGCTTGACTGTCTAGATTTGGGTCCTTCAAGAAACCCTCTGTGCTCCAAACTTAAAAAAATGTTATACAGTAGTGACAAGCTCAACTGCCCTTAAATATACTTAGCATCAAGTTTTGCTCAGCAAGCAGTCAGGGAGAACGATTTCCGCTGCCTTGCAGCTCAAGAATTGTTTAGCGGAAATATTAGGGATTCCTTCATCTCAAGGCGCAACAGAGAATGGCAACATTAACTTGAAAATTCATGAGCACAACCAATAACTAATCGAAGAAAGTGAGAGGAACTCGTGTATCACTAGCAGAGTTGGTCAGAATATGGTGGTAATCGATTACACGATTTCATGGTAATCAGGGATGACTTTTTACAAGCCATCTATCATATTAGTTGGAGAAGATTTGGATCTAACCTAAAAGACCCTGAAGTTTACTATTTATCTAGTAAGAATAGGTAATTTAATTACCATCCAAAGGTTTGACGATTACCGATTAGCCAGAAATCGTGTAATCAATTACGCTCCTATTTGCCCGACTCTAATCACTAGGTAATTTTGGAAATGCACTGATTCCATAGAAGCTTGATGGAAGTCTTCAAACTAAATGAAACTCAAGAGGAAACTTCAGAACTTAAAGAACCGGCAACCGGTTTTCTGACAAACGTAAAATAGATTCAGCTTGCGTTTACACAAAATATAGGTAATGGGCAACAACATTTAACATTGTAGGTACAGGTTGTGAATTCAAGAGTGCGAGCTTGAGTTGATATTCCTGGTAGAACATGCACGAAAAATAAACAAAGAGCACACCAAGTTAACAAAGTCATGAAGACTGAAGAGGTAATTTTGGACTGTTTCGGACCAAAATTGAAAACATACATCTGTAAGAGGTTATGCTCTGCTTTCACAAATGTAAACAACACGGAGAAATTATTTTCTCGCTCATTATATCTCAGCAAAAAGGACATTTGAGAACAAACTAAAGAATGGTCAGAAAACTAGTCGTATTTAGCTTTCAAAGGAGACCAAGTTTCTTTAAATCAGACGCGGATTTATTACTTCAAAATTAGTTTGAAAGTCGCAAGTTCCCAGTCCTTTTGGTAACGGGCCGGATATGGCCATGGACTAACTTCTGCTTCACAGTGACTGGATGATTCGCTTTACAGTGGCTATCTGCAATTCGCTTAGATGCTCAGCGCTGAGAGACCGCAGCGGCTGCTCTGCGAATTACAGTAGTTCCGCAAACCGCTGTTCAGAGCGCTACGGTCTGGCTGGACTAACCAATGACTCGGCATGGCATGGTCCGATTTCTTCTTACCACTGAATACTGATCACTTTTCATCCCCTTATTTTGCGGGACATACTATATCGTTGACTGTCTTTTTACTAAAGGGGTTTCCTCGCTATTCTCTTCCTCCTGACAGCTTTCTTTTCTCGCATTTACACCTCGAGAATTCGCGCATCCATCGTGGGATCTTCGCAGTAGGAACAGCTGTGCATTACGATGTGGGATCAGTCTAAACGAACTTAAGGTGGATCCTCAGCGTTTAGTTCCGTATTCTGCCACCAGAGAAAGATACGACCTTTAAATGGAAAAAATAATGGTAAACGCAAAAAAATGAAAAAAAGGGCTTCGATGGAGCCTCGGAAGCAATCTAAGGAACATTTAGCACAAACCGTATGCTCAAATGTTACGAAATAAGCGAGAAACTATTGAATTTCGTAAACCCCTTAATGGCGTCCAATATAGAATTGGACGCCATTAGGGGGTTTACGAAATTCAATAGTTTCTCGCTTATTTTGTAACATTTTAGCAAACGGTTGTACTAAATGTTCCTTAGATTGCTTCCGAGGCTCCATCGAAGCCCTTTTTTCATTCTTTTGCGTTTATCATTATTTTTTTCCATTTAAAGAACGAATTTTTTCTGGTGGCAGAATATGGAACTAAACGCTGAGGATCCACCTTAATGGACGGTACCACGTCAGTAAAAAACAGTCGTGATATCTCAGCAAAAAACGCCTGTCGGCGTGCTACGGTGAACGGAAAGTCCGGGCATACATCTCGTTCGTTCGAATGGCCAACTCTTTCTTCACCCCAAAACGATCCCGGAATATTTCGTTTCTGATCTGATGATACTGCATCTCCAAAACTCGACTTCGTTCCGATTCATGCTCTACAGGCACAGTGATATCAGGAACGAAAAGTCCTTTCTTTGATTCTCTTCTCCCTCTCTTCTGACAAATACTATGTATGATAAAATCGCCTTCAATTCGACGGTTATGCTTTCCACGTACACCCACTTTTTGAGCTAGGTAATAAACTAATAACAGATCAGTTTTCATCGAAATTAATTCGAAAGGAGAGGAGAGGGGGAAAAGGGGGAAAGGGAGGGAGACTTGCCGTGACTTTTTTGGGGTGTGAGTTGATGTGTGTACAGAACCTTCGTCCTATGTAAATTGAGTGATCACGCACAGAGCAAGCAAGGGCCATCCAGAACACACTTGTGGTCGAGGAAATAAGCGAGGAGGGGGATTTCCTAGAATTAGTAGTTTCAATTGCACTAGGTCTTTGGACCGAAATAATTTTTTTATCGGATTCGCTGAGGAGGAGAGTTGCCCACTACGGTGTCTCCCGGAATTCACCACTAGCAGCAAGGTGCAAAGACAAGGTGTTACATTGCATAGCCATTCGTCTATTAGTCACGGCAAGTCTCCTCCCTTTCCCCCTTTCCCCTCTCCTCTCCTTTCGAATTAATTTCGATGAAAACTGATCTGTTATTAGTTTATTACCTAGCTCAAAAAAGTGGGTGTACGTGGAAAAGCATAACCGTCGAATTGAAGGCGATTTTATCATACATAGTATTTGTCAGAGAGAGAGGGAGAAGAGAATCAAAGAAAGGACTTTTCGTTCCTGATATCACTGTGCCTGTAGAGCATGAATCGGAACGAAGTCGAGTTTTTGAGATGCAGTATCATCAGATCAGAAACGAAAATATTCCGGGATCGTTTTTGGGGTGAAGAAAGAGTTGGCCATTCGAACGAACGAGATGTATGCCCGGACTTTCCGTTCACCGTAGCACGCCGACAGGCGTTTTTTGCTGAGATATATAGTACTTTGAACACCCACTCGAAAATTAAACTTTTGCGGCATTCGCGAATTTAGAATAACTGACTTTAAATTTAAATTCTGCTCAACGTGCGCGGAAAAATAATACCTAACGGCGCACAGTGCTTTGACCTTATGGGAGATACGGACAAAAGTCATAACTTTTAAACGAAAGCAGATGAAGACTTGAAACTTGGGCAAAATGTAGGTAATTTATTAAGCTAAACACTGGGAAAGTTACAATTTTGAATGGTATCTTGAAGGGGGGCAAGAGGGCCGCAGAATCACCAAGAATCTACAAGCATTATTTTGACGCCTTTTTCTGTCATAGTAAAATACCTTTTTTTTCTATCGGTTTACTTGACGAATTGGTGGGATGGTATCAAAAATATATTTAGGCTAAGACAATGAAATACTACACGTATATACATTATTTTTCTCGAAAGAGGGATGATCATAGGGCCTAGAAAAATCTCACTGTACCTCCTGCCAATGTACATGCCACTTCAATCTGGAAAACACTTTTGAATTGCAACTCCCTTTTTTTCTTTTTTTCTTTTTTTTTCTCCTCTTTTTTTTCTGTCGCACTGACAACAAATAAAAACTATACTACTAGTTATCAAAAATCAGATATCCTTGTTGAGGATGCAGCTGGATTATTTATTAAATAAAACATAATGTGAGCTTGGTAGTAAAACAACGAGCTCAAAAAAAAAAAAAAAAAAACTCACCAAATGAGTTTGAAAACAACGATAAAAATATGTTATTAAAAAACGTGAACAAAGCGTAAACGACTTCTCTAATTATTAAAGAAAGTAAAATTTTGTCTTCAATCAAAAGATATTGAAACAAATTATGTAATAAATATATATTGATTCAATTGTAGCGAGAGTGTTGAGGCGCGAACGTGGATGTATGTGGCGAGGCGACTATAATCACACAACTTCAACCTTCACCTATTGAGTTTCATCATTGCGGCAATGCATTGTCAAATGAAATTAAAGGGTTTTTTACGGCCTTTTCTCAGGCAGTAGAGTGAAATAATTCTCTCCTAGATTAATCCGTATTTATGCTAAAAGTATCAAAATGTCAAACATATTATAGATACTTTCCATTTTGCATTCTCCTTTACAATTGCAAAAATGACTCTAAGATGCCAAAATATAACACTTGTAAATTCGTGACTTAATTATTATAGCGTGTCATCGTTAAATCCTGAAGATGTTCATTCTGCTTTATTTACTCGTTAAGTTCAGTTTTGTAATGCAGCATTAATTATTTCAGACTCAAGTAGGCTGTTTATTAGGTACCTAGCCAAGATGTTTCGAAGAAAATACTCTGCCTCTTCTCTTATTTCTATCAGTTCTTTATTCTGATTTAAGAACATTCACTTCGCAATTTAAAGAAATGAGAATCACAAGAGGGATTATTAAGCAATAGAATCATACAAGACGACTTTGTTACCACAACTCATTGTTTCATTAAGGTCTCAAACCCTTATTGCTCTCTATACCAACTAATTCAGAAGAATTATGAATATTACTATGAGCTCAGGTTAAACACGATTTTAAGGGAGTATGGTAAAACCGGCACATTTCAAACTATCGCTGTAAGATTATGCGCAAGTTTGCGCAAAAACTGAATAAATATTCTGAATCCTCATAGTTTGGGCTACAAAATATGTGAAAAGGGGGCGTTATAATTCGTTATATTTTTATATACGTCTCCAAACATTTTGAATAATTAAAAAAACCGGCAAATTTAACTTTTTTTCCAAAATAGCTTCAATAAGCGAACTACTTCAATTAAATAAGTGAACAAACTTATTTTCTTGAAGAAATAGCTTATCGAAAGTGGAGAGATCCATAGTTGTTGTTATTCCGACATTTGTCTTCGTGATCTGACTCATCTAGGGTAGCGCCACTGCGTAACTCAAATGCGAGTCGCCGAATCTGAAGCGTCGATCTCTTATCCTCCCATTGTCGCCACAGCCGTTAATTTTGCAATTAAAGAAAACCAATGCCGGAAACTTACCCATTGGTTACCCCTTTTTCCATTAGAAAAGTCCAAAAAACCCTACAAGATGGTCGGTTTTTTGACTTTTGTCCACAGGTCGCTGCACTGTGCGGCGGTTCAACGGGTAATTTTTCAAAGATTACGGCTTTCTGGAATCACTCAATCAGGAATGCCAAAATTTTTGAAAAACTACTTATTGAATCGCCTTTAGGTATCATTTTTCTGTGCACGTCGAGCAGAATTTAAATTTAAGGTCAGTTATTCAAAATTCGCGAATGCCGCTGTTGAAGTTAGGCAACACAGCTGTCAGCTGGTTGCTGGTTTGCATGTTGAAGTCTGGCAACACAGCTACAAGCTGTCATTGTCTCTTTCGCGAAGCTAGATCGTTCTGTGTAAAGGTATCTGCGTAACTAATCTCTGAATTATAATAAAACTAAAGTAAATACTAAAAGTCAATCTCTCATTATTTCAATGACAAAAACGTGAGGTCACAATTTCAACAGCCGCAAAAGTTTAATTTTCGATTGGGCTTTCAAATAAGGACTACATAATTGGTCAGTTCACGGTATTGCCATCTCTTTCAATAAAAAGGGTCTCATAGGTCGGTCGGTCGGTCTCCTGAATGAACGCAGAGTAAAGTCGCTTTTGGGAAAAATCGTGTTTTTGACATTTTAAATTAAAAACAAGCAGATAGTTCTGACACTACAGTGTCAGAGAAGGCGCACCTTGAGCAAATTTGGTCCCTCATAAATCAAATTCCATTTCCATCATCTCAAAAATAATCTGTCCAGCAAAACTCCGGGTCCAAACAAGGGTGCGGCGAGTGGGTAGGGGTTAGGACCACTACGTGCGATCTGAGGACAAAACCCTTCGAATATTCCACCATCTCAAAAAAAAACTGTCCAGCAAAAGATTAGGTACGAACCTGTGTGCGATGACTGGGGGGGGGGGGTGTAGAACCACTACGGACAATCTTAGAACAATCCCTCCGAATTTTCCACCATCTCAAAAAAAATTGTACAGCAAAAGTTCAAGTTCGAACCTGAAAGCGGTGAGTGGGGGGGGGGGGCGGTAGGACCACTCCGGACAATCATAGAACAATTCCTTCGAATTTCCCACTGCACATCACTAAACGCACGTAATAAACAATCAAATACTCATAAAACAATTTTGAACCCCCTTTAGTAAAAAGGTAGTCAAAAATATAGTATGCCCCGC
This sequence comes from Trialeurodes vaporariorum, assembly GCA_011764245.1. Lineage (NCBI taxonomy): Eukaryota > Metazoa > Arthropoda > Insecta > Hemiptera > Aleyrodidae > Trialeurodes > Trialeurodes vaporariorum. The sequence continues at coordinate 56,581,554 of VMOF01000320.1, read as the reverse complement.
AAAATAGGGAAATGAAAAAGTGATCAGTAGTAAGAAGAAATCGGACCATGCCGAGTCATTGGTTATTAGTCCAGCCAGTCAGACCTCAACGCTCTTAACAGCTTAGATCAGCTCCAAGATGCTCATGAGACCGGAAATGTTTCTCGCAGTTTCTTGAAAGTATCTTGGAGTCCACTGAAGGCATTATTTCCATACAAAAATTGGTCTGCAGGTTAACTGGCAGTGACGGCTCTATCAATTTGGCAACACTGTTTTTGTCTCTATTGATTTTTTTGTAAAATGATCGATTTTGGGGTAGGAAACTGGCCTCGCCAAAAACGATTATTTTTCATGATGTGTTAAAGAAGAAAAAAATGTTGCCATATTCCATTAGCTGGCACCGTTCTTTGTTGCCCGGAAAAAAATTTGAACGTGAAGTGTGATGCCAAGTAAAACAAAGAACGCCATGGCAAAACGTAAGAAAAGATGAAGAAGTTACAGTGAGTCAAAAGACATCTCTCCTAAATGTCCCCATGACGGCCCACGACTGGTGACAGGCATTCGATCCGCGCACAATGGCCGAAATACGTCAATAAAATCTCGAAATGATAAAAAAAAAACTGTAGGGAATACCCTACGAACACTTTCTCACACCATTTTTATCTGAGGAAGCCCCCCAACCCCCCTCCCACCACCACTAAAGAATTCTGGAGGAGACCCCCTAACCCCCTAAAGAATTCTGGGGGAGCCCCCCCCCCCCCCCAAATTTCAAATATTTTCACCTCCGGACATAACTCTGCCTTCAATCCGAAGAGTTTGAAATTTTTGTAGAGAAGCTGTAGGAGTAGTTGCCTATTTTGTTATATGAAGGCTAATTGAGAGCCTTAATCTGATTTTGCTTATAACAGGGTCTAGAGTAATTCCAGATTCCAATAAGTTTTTATTCTTTGAGCTGCATTCATTATATTTTCTCTTTGTTCTATTTTTTGGGGGTTTCTTTTCCCCTTTGTTTTTATACCTACAGGGCGAAATGTACTGATTCTTGCATTTCCTCCATTGAGTACTATGTTTGGTTTCTTCTTTCAAACTGTGGATCTTCAAAATAATTTTTTTGTTTAATAGATTAACCCTCCTCCAAAGATGGACTTAAGTAAGTCGTAGATTGCGCAAACAAAAATTTTAACAAAATTCATTCAGCCATTTTTTTTGACTTCTCTTTATAAAAATTTAAATTTTTCCCTTGAATATTCTATTTTTTGGTGTGATGAAACCTATATTGCTTTTAAACAGCTTTAGACTTAAAGGTTGTATATTGTAGTAATACATTGGAAAGAAATTTCTGCCTAGGCTGGTTGCAAACTTTTTGATGCAATTTTCATCGAACTTAATTGAGTCATACTTGAATTACTTATTCCAATCATTATGTTTGTCTTCATATTTGCTTACAATTATAGTTTCAAAAGATTTTTGCTCGATTGTACCTATATTGCCCCTCGAAACGGTCTTAAGGTTTTTATAAGGACTGTACCAGAAAAATATTTTAGTGCACACAGTGCAGTGTTTAGTGTATTTTTTTAACACATTATGTTTGTGAAAAGTTTTGTCAAAATCCATCCCATTAATGATTAACTCAAAGTTTAAAATTAATTCCTCACTTTCATTTTTTCCTTTTTTTTGGACAAACACCCTATTTTGATTTTTTTAACCCTCTTAAAGGTTGTATATTGTAACTGTAAGGGCTACTTTCTTTTGTAAACTAATTGTAGATTTTATTTGCCAGATTTTGTCAAAATTCATTGGACCAAACAGGAATTATCCGAAATAATAAGATTATGTTATTATTTGCTTATATACCCATATTTTTTTCTCAATCGCACCTATATTGCCTCTTGAAAAGGTCTAATCGGTTGTTTATGGTGATCAAGAGAGGAAAGTATGTTAGTACTTTGATAGTAGATTGTGTGTAAAAAGTTTCGTGAAAATTCATCCAGCCATTATTGATTGATTCCAAGTTTTAAGATTACTTATTTTCTCACGATAATTCCATTTTTTGGCTCGAGCGCACCTATTTTGATTTTTTAGACGGTTTTGAGGGTTGAATATTGTAACTATGAGTAGTTTATTTTATAGTAGGCTGAATGTAGATTTTTTTTGCTAACTTTCATCCAAATTCATTGAACCAAACCTGAACCATCCCAAATAATAGGATTATATTTTTATTTGCTCATATTCCCAAATTTTTTGCTCAATCGCACCTATATTACCTCTTGAAATGGTTTTATTGGTTGTTTTTGGTGACACAGAGAGGAAAGTATGTTAGTACTTTGATAGTAGATTGTGTGTAAAAAGTTTCATGAAAATTCATCCAGCCATTATTGATTGACTCCAAGTTTTAAGATTACTTAATTTCTCACGATAATTCCATTTTTTGGCTCGAGCGCGTTTATTTTGATTTTTAATCAGTTTTGAGGAATGGATATAGGAACTATAAGTGGTTTATTCTATAGTAGGCTGAAAATAGATTTTTTTTTGCTAACTTTCATCAAAATTGATTGAGCCAAACTTGAATTATTCCATTTTTATTCATTTTTATACATTTTACCATTGATTTTAATGAAAATCATTTTTTCCCCATAACTACCCTAAAAGTCAAAATTTCAAAAAAACAAAAAAAGTGCCTCTGAGGAATCTAAAACGCAACAACTGTGCAAAATCTGGATGCATAAGGATCAATGGTTCAATAGTTATGCCTAGGTACAGAGTGACGGACAAACGGACTGACGGACAGACGCCACAGAATTTTTTTACCTAAATCTCTCTAAGTCAGAGAGGGTTAAGAAATATGAAAATATGATGGAAGGATGTTCTTATTGATGGTATTAGACATGATGAGAGGCCATTACTTTGACTAAATCATGATTGACTTTGTTGTGAGAGGCCAACTATCGTAACAAAATACCTTGAAAATCTCTGCGCCATCAGAAGAAATTGACTCGCTAACACAATTTTCAGAAAGAAATGGATCGCTGACTCATATTTCAGCATAAAAGACGCTAACTTACTTTTAACCAATTGTGAGGCGCAAACTCAATTTACTACAAAAGTCTAAGTGCGAAACTTTTAGGCATGACTGATCAACCTCAAAACACCTAATCAGTCTCTAATTCTGATCATTAGCGTTAAAAATATTTAAATATTAAAAGTGAACACTGAACAGTCATCAGTTCAACCAAAGATAAATAAGAATTCTGAGCATTGAGATAGTGAAAGTCTTGCTGCTTGGACTCTCCGTTTTGCGTTTGACCAAACGCTATAATTAATTATAATAATTACATTTACATGAAAAAAAAAAACAATCACTCAGAACGGCAAATGATTGGTTCACTTGATCACCTAGAATAAATACCGGGACAATTTGAAATCATCACTAATCAGAAAGTGAGGTTAGTAAAAATTTTTGAAGTAGAATAACTTTAAGAAAACGTGAATCAATGAACATCTAATTACTTCCAACACACTCGAAATTCAGTCGTGATTGGGAAAACATTAACTTTTCAAATGAAATTGGCATTAAAAAAAAACAGGAAACAACCTAAAAATCACGACATCAAAAAAGCTCATTTTGCCATTTGACCTCAAGGGGGCGTAGTATACTCTATTGAGTAGCAGACCGATTTCAATAGGCGCACGTAGTACCTACGGTGCGCCTAACAAAGGAAAGACGCAAAATCTAAAATATCAGCCCTTGCGTAATCTTTTCATGGATTTTTTGAGCCCAAGACGAGCTAAAATATAGTTGAGGATCAAAGCCGTAAATTATAAAATTCATTCTGTGTATGAGTGATTCCATTTTTGTGAAACTCGACTTTAATCAGCTTTAAAGTGGTCTCCTTCGTTCAAATCAATTTTAAATAGATAAATCGATTCCAACTATTGATAGATTCCTTATAAATCGATTCGATTCTTTCGATTATATGTTATCGAAACAATCGATTAAAAATTCCAAACGGTAGTTCAACCGCCTTAAAAGAGGGATTTAGGAATCATCTTGTTTCAAAACTTTGGAATTTAAGCGTATACGTAGTTCTTTTCCAAAATCACTAAGGAGTGTAAAATTGAGGGATTTTCTTACTTTTAACTCCAGTCGCAAAAGGAGGTATATAGTCGCTAATCATTTCTGATCCGGTCAAGTTATTGCCGATGATGTTCGTGATCAGATAAATTTGCCAGTCAAAGCCGTCGTATCCATCTGGTTTGTCTCCGTCGGGGGCTGAAACGTTAATTTTAGACTCAGTGGAGGTCCGTAGGTCAAAATAAGAGGGGTGATGGAGGGGGGGGGCTTGAATCAAAATTGATGTTTTTTTTTTTTTTTAAAATGCAGTAAGTACTGCATGTTTTTGTTATGGTTTTGTATCGATTTTGGCCATAAACTTCCTGCATAAAAAACGACAATTTTCGGCTTGGTCGCAAACGTGCGTTGTCAGATTTCCGCGCGTAATGATCGCGTACTGCTTTTCGGTGGATTCCTTTCGTTCGATATATTGCGGAGCGGCAACGCGAAAAGTCTCCCTATCCTTTAAGCAGTCACTAAACGAATCGCGCGCCATATCGAATCCGCGATATTCTTCGGTCCGCCGCACAATGGATAGAAATCAAATCTTTGGCGGTCCAAATTCGATCCTTTCAAAGTTGGAAAATTAGTATTTTAGCTGGGTACTATAGTTGATTTTAAGGGTTTATTTGGCTCGGTTTTTCTATCCTGGCTTGTCCCATATTTATCGGAGAATATCATTTGATGGATCGACAGTTCTTGTGATATCTCATGTCTTTGTATTTTTGACCACTTAGGACTCGATTTGGATCCATCGTGCGCCGATTGAAATGTTTGAATGTTAGAGTGAGGTTTTGACTGAGAATTGACCCGAAGTTTTTCATAAGGATTGTCTCCGTTATGAATAAATTTGGTAGTTTCATTATTTTGTCTGTGATTACTAACGAGCTATATCTAGTTCGGAAACTCTGGTAAACATGCGTAACCGCCTCGGAGATTTTAAGGTTAGAGATGTGTGTTGTGAAAACAAACCGAAGGTTCCCCGCAATGTAT